>CAUYQV010106383.1:0-68460 GCA_963574575.1 Galagoides demidoff
GTAGGGTTGGGACACCGCATTCTCCCTGTGCCTGGGTCACAGTAGGGTTGGGACACCGCATTCTCCCTGTGCCTGGGTCACAGTAGGGTTGGGACACTGCGTTCTCCCTGTGCCTGGGTCACAGTAGGGTTGGGACACTGCGTTCTCCCTGTGCCTGGGTCACAGTAGGGTTGGGACACCGCGTTCTCCCTGTCCCTGGGTCACAGTAGGGTTGGGACAGTGCATTCTCCCTGTCCCTGGGTCACAGTAGGGTTGGGACACTGCATTCTCCCTGTGCCTGGGTCACAGTAGGGTTGGGACAGTGCATTCTCCCTGTCTATGGGTCACAGTAGGGCCCTGGGACTTCTTTCTAACTTTTCTCAGCTCCTGACCCATAGTCCAACTTGGTAGAGGCAATGATGAGGCTTTGAGGAAGACCCATCAGCCCTCCTGTGCCTTTTCCATGCAGCAGAGCTCTCATGGACGTCCTCAGGGCCACCCTCAGCACCCTAGCTCCATCTCCTCTCTAGTCATCTGTTTTTTTGCATCTTCTTTACTCTCTTCAGCCTTTGATTTCCTTTCCCCATGCTTGGCAGGTGGAGGTACCTGATGAATTTACAGATTCCTGGCTCCAGGAAGCTGCCCCTAAGTTCACAGGCTTGGCTGGACTGCCTCCTTGGGTCCTGGCCCTGTGCACTTCCTTAACCACCCATGCTGGTCTCTGGATGCCCACCCTGCAGTCCACAGGGCAGAGAATGTCAAGGCAGCCATCACCAACACCTGCCATGTTCTCAGGTGAAAGAGCTCAATGGCCACCAGCCTTTCCCAGGCACGCAGAGCTTGCTTCAATGCTCTGGGCTCTTCCTGTGTTGTATGAACCTGCTATGCAGACCTTCTGGTCACTCAGTCCCTAAAGCAGGAGCCAAGCTTCTCCCTCAGTGTCTGCAACATCCTCAGGCCATTGAGGATGGACCAAACTCTCCCTGCCCTTTAGCTCTTTCCTGGTGACCATGAGGCACACTCTCCACTGGCCTCTGTGTCCCAAGCCCCATGTGCCGCCTCGTGCTGGGCAGGGAGTGGGGAGGAGAAACCCCTGCCTGCCACGGGCATGGCTTGTCATCCACACACCCACCTTTCACTCTTCCAGACTCCTGCCTCCTGGAGTCAGACGCGGAGGTGCGTAGAGCCTGTGAAGGCAGAAGTGACTCTTCTCCAGAGCTCACAGGTGTAGATGAGGTCTTGGGTTTTCTTTCTGAATATTTGCAAACTGCACCATAAGAGTCGAGTTGTGTAACTTTGCTGGCAGCCGATACAAATTTCACCAGAACAAATGAATTGTTGGAATTCACTTTGTTCCCCTTTTGAAAACCAGAACGGTGTTTTCTGCACTCAGCTTTTTAACATCTATTTGTATCTGTAATTCCTCAAACATGACTGTCCACATGTTTGCCGTCTTGCCTGCCTGTCTGCCACCTCCTTAAGGGGAGCCCTGTGGGCACTGGAGATTTAGATGCATAGTGCAGCGACACTCTCAGAGCGCAACTCTCCGGTACGTGCATGTCCACCCTTTCTGCAAGAAGGTCACCGCTTCTGGAAGAGGCAGTGGAGTGAAAGGGGTTTGAACAGATCTGCTGTCACTTAGCACCACCAGCGAGCGCAGCAGCCTCAGACCTTCCTTCTTCTCCTACCTTCTTGTTTTGAAATATCCCAGCAAAGGGGCCCACCCAGCTCAAGACCCCTCTGTGCACTGAAATGATTCTGGCCTCTCTTATCTTGTCCTGGGTGGGGGAGGCAACTGTGGTGGAGGGTTCCTGCTGAGGAGGGGGATGGAGTGTCCTTGGGGTCAGCTGCCCAGGAGTCCCGACCTTGATGAGAAGTGCTGTCCAGGGGTGTCCAACATTTTGGCTCATATGGCATCAGATATCATGAAAACCACTTACAGACCTGCTTTTTTTCTTTTTATAATCAGCTTCTGTTAGTATTTGTGTACTTATTGTTTGGCCTAAGACAACTCTTCTTCCGATGTGCAGCACAAGCAAACAAACAAAAAGGTTGGACTGGATATCCCTGCCCTGAGTGGGCCCTGTGGAGAGGAGTGACACAACGCAGAGACGGGTCTGTGAGCCTGTCTGTGAGCCTGTCAGGCTTTGCCACACCAGGCTGCAGAGAGCACCGTCCATAGCTCCATGGGGCGTCTACCTGTCACCAGCTTCACATGCAAATTTGAATGACTCCTATTCGTTTTTCTAAAATAATCCTCTACCTTAACTAACCACTAGACCTTTTGGGTTATTTCCCAGAAATGGTGGATTTTCTATAAGATAAAGGAATTGAGATTCCAAAGGCCCTGGGCAGACTTTTTGACCAGGATTCATCCCCAAATGCCCCCGTGCAGTAGCCCCTGGCCAGTTACACCACAGCTTGCCCCACATGGGCAAGCAGCACAGCCGCTCCCTTCCACGTGTGGACTTGAGGCAGCTTCTCCTGACTAGACATCTGTCCTATTAAAATTCCTTTCTCCCTCCCTAATCCTTTTTGTTTAAGTAATTGGATCTTTTTGTGATGAGCAACTGGACCTAGGGCAAGACCCGCTGTGGAGCTGCCTATACCTGCCCCTTGGCAAACACAACCCGGCCTTGGCAGCTTTGTGGGGAGGGAGGCTCCATAGTGGGGTGAGCCCCGGGGAAGCTGCTTCCCACACACGGCATAAATTCCCTACCCGATGGCCATGTGACATTAAGAAATCCACCAAGACTCAGTGGTGCCATCTGTAAAATAGGGTAGCAATCCCACATACCTCGCAGGGTGCTCCAAGGCTTACGCAGAGCAATGAACACAGTCTCCACAGGGTAGGTGTTCAGTCAGTCGGCTGGTGCAACTGCTAGTATTTTCCTATGTCACTTTTATTATCTACAAATACGTATGCTGCTTCCTGATCACCGATCTTTATTCTGGCCTTCTGCAATTGTTTGTCTCTCTCTCTCTCTCTCTCTTTTTCTTTTGCACACTCAGCATTGGAAAATTCTTTTTTTTTTCCCCAAATTTTTATTTTTTATTAAATGATAGCTATGTACATTAATGCAATCATGGGGTACAGTGTGGTGTTTTCATATAATTGTTTGTTGCTTTAATAAACAGAAATATAATTTTCATAATATTGCCAACTTTAACAAAATAAGTGATGCTTTCCTCCCCCACGGGATATCGTGGTGTTATAGAAAGACTGAACATATAGCATAATAGTGATTCTATATATTCCCAAGCTTTGTTGGCCTATATATGCATATTAATGCTGTGTGGTTGTTCGGGTGCTATTATTCCAGGAGCCTCAGAATTTGATGCTGATTGATGAATTGCAAAGCCAAAGCCTTATTCAAAGCGCAGCTGGAAGACACTAATGCACACTCGGCCTATACTTGTGCTTTTCAGCTAAAAACACTGGATACAAAAATCAAAGAAGAGCAAATGGCATGCTGTGTTCACAGATTATAACAGCTCTCATACGTGGGACTTAAAGAGCTCACTTCCAGGAAAATGAACTAGGATTTTTGTTTATGAACCACAACATGCAAAGGGCTAACAGGCATACTTTAGGTACGTTAACTTACCATTTTCTACTCATCACTTTTTGGAGTGATTTAAATTTTCCCCAGTGTAATATTCTAAGTTAAAAAGCTTGTAACACAACTTGTGCTCTCCTCAGAGGAATTATAACTGTGATCTCAGACTCCAAAATAGATGTCCTTTTATAAGTAAGATGACTCTAAAGTTAAGGACACAAAAGTTACCTGCATCCTAAATTCCTAGGACTGTAACAAAAACCACACCCTAACACGAGGAGCGCAGGCTAACTTACACCAGGACCAGTACAGCTCTGGTTGAGGTTACAAGTACAACTGGACAGAGGGCTGGCCTCACACACATTCTTTCTAATAAGAACCTTTAGCTGGCCAACCTAGAGGCTGTGCACAGACTGTGTCCTATGGTCCACCTTTTGACACAAAGAGCCCAATTCTGCCTCATTTTAATGACAAAACCTGCCTCACAGTGAACATGAGATGTATATTACACCTGTGCGCTCTGCTCTCTGTACCTGAGTTTGGTTGTGCTTGCAAATACAAACAGACTTCCCCCCAAACCTGCTGAGTATGTGAGAGGTCAGTCCTGAGGCATGAAACCCAGTATGCCCATCCTTCTTCCTGGACAGCACCTGCACCTTCTGTCCCTGCCAGAGTCTGGCCGGGCATGAGCCTCCTGCTGGGCCAGATTTCATTTCTTTGGGGCACCCCCAGTAGTAGGATTGCTGGATCATGTGATGGTTCTGTTATTAGTCATCGGGGAACTTTTAAACTGTGCTAATTTGCATTCCCACCACCAACATCTAGGGTTCCCCTTTCTCTGCATCCTTGCCAGAATCTGTTATTTTTTGACTTTTAGGTAATAGCCACTCTGACTGGTGTGATGGTATCTCACTGTGGTTTTGACGTGCATTTCCCCCTGATTGTTGGTGATTTGGGGCAGGTGTCTATATGCTTGGGGATCACACATTAAATACATGCATCAAAATATCACACAGCACCCATAATGTGCACAGTTACGATGAGTCAACTAAAAACGACAGAAGATGGGGAAATCCTCAACAAGGAGCTGGGAGAACGTCCAGGCTGCTTGACACACGAGGACAGTGCCGGCCCCATGTGCAGGCAGGGCCCTGACATCTCCCTGACCCAGCTGTCCCTGAGCTGTACCTTAATAAATACAGGGGAAGCAATTCTCAAGCCCTCTATCTATGGATCTGTGGATCTGAGGCCAGTTCCAGGGGAGGTCAGTGTCAGTCCAGCTGAATTAGGGAACACCCAGCTGGTGTTCTGATAGACAACTGTGCCCAGGGAAACACCCACACATTTGGGGCCAGAAATGTCAATGTGACTGTAGTGAAGGAAAAAATACAGCATTTTTCCTTTATTTGGAATCAAGAAGGAAACGCTTGTTTCCCTTTTTGTGCTGGAAGTGGAGTGCTATGTGAACGCAGAGAACAATGAGAAACCTTTGGGTTTTCCATTTTTACCATGAAAGCAGACTTAACTCATTGGGTTTGGGGCATAAGAGAAAGAAGGCAGCGATGACCGTGATTTTAGGCTAAGTGACTAGAGAAATAATTTTTTTTGAAAACATTCTGGAATCAAATCCATTTATTAGCTTCTAAAAAATGACTGAGGAATATGCTTGAAAACTTAATTTTTTCAGGTTTAAGATCATGTGAAGTGAGGCAGTATACATTTTTAGGTCATATAATTTAATGAATGGCTTAGTTATGACACAAAGTATCCATTTCTCCAATGTTCATTGGTAGAGACTGTTACATAATAACTCTTTTTGGCCAGCAGAGACCAAGGTCTCTGAAGATGACTCAGGGAGTGTGGGGTAGTGGTGGTGGTAGGGGAACAGTGCAGGTGGCCGCTGGCCAGCTCTGAGTACTTCACTCAGAGGGGTTGTGCTGAGATGCAGTGTGCTCCAGGGCACCCAACTCTCCTCTTCCCAGTCCACAACTTGGAGAGACTGTTTCAAGCATGTGCTGATCTCAGACATTTAACTCTTTTCTTCATGACAGACAAATGTGCAGTGGTGGACGTTCTGTAAATACA
This sequence comes from Galagoides demidoff, assembly GCA_963574575.1. NCBI lineage: Eukaryota > Metazoa > Chordata > Mammalia > Primates > Galagidae > Galagoides > Galagoides demidoff. Next base: position 5,625 of record CAUYQV010106383.1, read on the forward strand.
ATATCTCACCAGAGCAAAAGGCTTCTGGTGTTGCGTGCTGTGCTATGAACCTCTGAATTCCTGCCAATAAAGGGGAGGTAGCCACCGAATTCTTCAAACACATTAGCAGCATTTGTGGAGACACTGATACTGTCTCCCAATCATTCCTGGGCCCTGGCAGTCTGTTCAGAGACCTCCTAGCCCCTCTGCTGGGGGCCTTGCTGAGGGGGCCAAGCCACTAGCCCTGCACCTCTCCTGTGCCTCTCCCTGTGTCTCTTAAGGCTACCGCTCAGGGAGATGTCAGGGCCCTGCCTCCTCCCTCCTGTTCTGGGAGTCAGCCTTCCCGCAGGTTCACATTTGTGGTTTATGTAACACACTGACCCTGGTAAAGGGGCCACATGTCAGCCCACCTAAAACTGCTTTTGTGGTATCAACTTTCAAGTGAAAGGACAAAGACTGAAGCTAGAGAGAATCAAGGTTTGCTTAACTCTCCGGACCTCACACTTGCTTGAAGGGTTTCCGTGGACATGAGCAGGACACGGGCTGCGTGGCCTGGGCCTCACAGGTGCTGCAAGGGGCCACCTCTCCCAACCCCTTCCCACTGTCCTTCTGAGAAGCACCCTGAGGAGAGCCCAGGACTGAGGGAGGTGACTGTGAACACCCGAAGTGACTGTCAGACCCACTGCAGCGTTGCCCAGAGACCCACAGCTGCACTGGTGTCGACCTGTCCTTGAGAAATGCGCGGTCTCTCAACTTCATGCAGTGTTTACACTGGCAGTTTTAAGCAGAGGATGGATTTATGGTCATAGTATGGGGCAAACGCTTGAAAAGAGATGGAAAGGGCTGACCCAGGTGTTCACAGCACAGAATTTGACTGTCTGAAGGTTCTTCTTACAGAGTCGTCCAGACTCTGGGGATTTTATTCTATTCTTTTTCCTGGTTAACTTCCTGATAGATGCTTTAGATTGACTACAGTACTGCTGTACAATGACATTTCCAAAGAACACCAGACTCGGAGATGGGGTGCTGAGTCTCCACCTGTGGGGGGGCTCATTCAGTGCTGCTGCAACTCTGTTTTCCCACCCGTAACACAGAAGTGAGGAGACCTGATTTTACTCCCTTTTCCATGCACGGGAAAGTTTAATGCACAGCACAAAGGTAAACTGCAGATCACTGCACCAAAGCTGTGTGAACTGTCCCTGATGTACACAGGTGGGGCTGCCGGAGACCCTGGCTGGCTGCACTGGCCCTGGAGAGCAGAGTCCCCCAGGGCACAAGAGCTCAGTGGTGTCAGGCTAAGGAAATATAATACAATACCATTCAGTATTGAAGCAGGCATCAAGGAATCATCTGGGACAGTAAGGTTTGCATATCTAACGTGAGCATTTAAAATACTTCGGAAAGTTACTGTGAGCGCCTCAAGCTTAATCAGGAAAGGTCCCTACACAATCTCCAACTCTGTGGTCTACCTGCTTCACCTTGGCAGGGAAAAGCAGTTCTGTCACCCATCGCCCTTCCCCAACCTATATTTTAAAAACTATGCTTTTCATTATGAAATCACCCCTTAAGCCACAAAGAAACACAAGAGAAAGCTATAGGAAGATAATTAAAAGCAAAAGTTTAGTATCATGAAACCAGTTTATGACTGCCTAGACCAAAGTTAAGTTCACAGATCAAGGGTATGGACAGACCCCAGGTTGGCAGAGTGTAGCTGCCTGGGTGCACATACACGTACACCAACACACAGGTACACTACGTGCACACTCGTACATCCACAGGTTGGCCAGACAGAACACAGGGACCAAGCCTCTCGTGTGCACTTCACAGGATGTGCTGAGGGCAAAGGCTGCTTGGACCTGCATGGACGTGGTTGCCCTGAGGAGGTGTTGACTGGCCACTTGCCTCCCTCTGGACTTCTGCTCAGCCTCAACAGTGTCCTGACTCCCAACCTGTCCCCCAAACCCAATAGACTGGGTGTGCATCCCAACTTCCACCAGGCATGGGCCTCACTGCCGCTCTGGCTGCAGATGTCAACCTGTGGGATTCACTGACCGCTGGGAGGTTGGCAGCTGAAACAGCAGCCTCCGTGCGCGTGCTCAGACACTACACCGGGTGCGAGTTCAGGGCTCCCCCACCCACACCACTTTCCTGCTTTAGTGTTTCTCAGGTTCCATCCTCTTGAATATAAGTCCATTTCTCTATTTTTAGTTCTCTAAGTGTTCTTCAGATGTCTTTCCAAAAGGAACATATTAGTTTGCATTCCTACCAGCAGTGTAGAAGACTTCACCTCCTTCGTATCTACATGGATGGAGCTGGAAAATATTCTTCCTAGCAAAGTATCTCAAGAATGGAAGAAAAATTATCCAATGTACTCAGCCCTACTATGAAACAAATTTATAGCTTTCACAGGAAAGCTATAATCCAATTATAGTTCAACAATATGGGTAAAGGGGAGAAGGAGGGGAGGGAAGGGGGGAGGATGGGTGGAGGGAGGGTGATTGGTGGGATCATGCCTATGGTTCATCTTACAAGGGTATATGTGAATTTTTCTAAATGTAGAATTTAAACATCTTAACATAATAACTAAGAAAATGGCATGAAGGCTATGTTAACCAGTTTGATGAAAATATTTCAAATTGTATATAAAACCAGCACACTGTACCCCATGACTGCACTAATGTACACAGCTATGATTTAATAAAAAAAGAAAACAAATAAATGTAAATTCATAAATATTTAAAAAAAAAGTCCATTTCTCCCAACAGACAACTTGCTCTGACCCTGGATATTTCAATTTCTTGGGGAAGCTTCTAACACAAATGAGGACATGGTGGTGCTGAGAACTGTCACCAGGTGTTCACTCAGCAGTGTCCACATTTAGCTGGATTTCTAGATTATTTGTCTGGAAAGCACAGGCTCCTTGTTCATCATGTCTTCATGGAAATGCTTATGATAACTTCATGGATCTCTTTTTAAACAAATGATAAACAAGAACTCATCATTTAATAGGTACACAGCCAACATCAGATAGCCCCAGGTGCCCTCACTGAGGCCCTCACGAGTGTCCACATGGACCTTCTCCACCATCTTGTAGCTGCACCATTCAAAAGCTTTGCATCTGGAGACGAGAGTTGCCTTGTAATGCAAGCTCATTCATAAGAGATAATTAGTAAATACAGTCACCGATGACTGAGAATCTGACTCCCTTTTATATATCATTTCTCCACCCAAAGAAGACCTTCAAACACTTCGTATTTCCTGACTTTAAGGCAATCCATTTTCTGTGATAAAACATTTTTTATTTCCATTATAACTCTATATGTGCTAGACTTGGTGTGAAATAATCAACAGATTTTTCAGAATCTATGAAAAATATGCATAGTAATTTCTGCTTGTCCTTATATTTATTTGACTTATTTTGAAAAATCTTCTTCATGCTTCTTCAGCATTTAAAAGATATTGTCTTTTCTTCAAGATTTAGTTTATTTGTGTTATAATAAACAGGCTCTCATTTCATGACCTGTTCTCACAGGTATCTCTACCCATTCATTCATTCTTCTGTCCATCTTCTATCCATTTCTTCTTTTTTTATTTGTTTCTTAAAAATACTATGAAAGAGTAGCTAACAGCATTGGCTTGGGTGAGCTCAAGGGCCTACAGAGGTGGAGGGGAAGTGTGGGTGCAAGGGCCACAGAGATGGAGGGGATGTGTGGGTACAGGGGCTGCAGGAGGGGCCAGGAGGGAGAGGCTGGAGCTCAGGTTAGGGTTAGGGTTGGGGTGGGAGGACAAGAAACTTTCACAAGAGAGGAAACATCTGAGCTGTGCACTGAAGGGTTTTCCCTGCTGCAGAGAGGGAAGTCAGAGAGAGGGACCAGCCTGTTGAAAGATACCACCAGCTCAGGAAGATACCCGGTCCAGCCAGAAGGCCAGGGCCAGCCCACCTCACAGGGACTGCCACACGCAGAAAGAGGATGGTAGGCTGGAATGGCCAGGACGGCAGGGGCTTGCCTTGAGTCTGCTGGGCTTCAGTGAAGACTGGATAATTACACGGGCTGATCTGTCTGACCCTCACAGAGTCCTGCGGGTGGTTCACTACCATCAGCATTTCTCAGACCAGGAGAGGAGGCAGAGGGGACTGGGGCCCATTGAGGCTAGTGTCTGGGGAGGGTTGAGGCTGTCGCCAAGAGGTCATGTGGAAGTGTAAGCAGTTCCCTTTGTCCTGTGGGGAATAAAGCACTGAATTTTTATGATTAGACACGTGCATTTAGCATCGTAACAAAGCACTCTGAAGGGGGAGAGATTTCCAGAACCTGCACAGAAAGAACCCACAAGACAGGAAAGGCTGAAAGAGGGGGGCAGGGAGGACACAGCCTTAAGGGCAACCTGGGGACAGAGTAGGTCGCACACAGTGGGAGGCTGTGTGGACGGCATCAGGAGCTGCCCTGGGGGATTCCAAGGTGGGGAGAGGCTTGGTGGGAGAAAGAAAGAGTAGAGGCCCAGCAGGCAGGCAAGTCTCGAGGAAGACAGAGCCCTGCCCACAGCACTTGCCTCTCTCCCTGGCTCAGGCCATCACAGTCTGGCTTCTGCAGCGCATGGCTGGGCTCTGTGCATGCTGTGGTGGAGGCAGCACATCACCGGGCAGGAGGGCAGGGCTGCCGTGGGAATCGCCTTTGGCCTCAGAAAACGGATGCTTAACTCTCTACATATCCAAGTTCTGGAAGGTTCACAAAAATAATTTTAGAAGCTACTTAAATGAAGTAGAAACAACCTAGTGAGCTTATGAGTTGTGTTTTTGGCATTGTTGGAAGTTCAGCAGATGGTTCAGAGCAGGAGGGAAATGAGTGGATAAATCCAGCCAGAAGGGGGGGTGAAGCCCTCACATCTACCACCTGCAGGGGTTTCACACACTGGTTACCTTGTCAATTCACTCAGGACTCCACAGTGCAGGCTGGTGATGCCCCCTCCAGACCCCACTCCTGGGCTTAGAGATGCGGAAGTGACCAGCTGAGCACAGAGTCCCCAGACAGTGGACCAAGGCCAGCCCCTCGTGGCCCAGCTTTGAGGTCAAGTTCCCATTTTAGTGGGAAAACCCATACTTATGAACTTTAATTCCTTGCCTTCAAAACCACATGCTTCAGCCTGTTTACTTTAAGCTGTAATAGTACATAGCCTCCTTGTATATTATTAAAACGTGTAAGTTTAAACCAATATAAGCACTGATTTTCAGATTCTCAAATCAAGCCACTGAAATGAATAATTTCTCTGTAGTGAAACAGAACAATTAGCATAAAATGCTTTTCATTAAGAGAGGCAGGATTTCAGGGTCAGAAGACTCCAGCTAAGTGCTGGTCGCTGTGTTCAGTACACACAGGTGGTATATCTTGTGGTGATGTTTGGTTATGCCTCAAAGAACCTTTTATAAACTGAAACACAATAAATAAAGGCCACAGAAACATTAGTTTAGCTGCCAAATCAAAGTAATGTACAACACTAGACAATTCTAATAAAATAACTATTAAAATATATTAAACAAGTGTTTCCACATCTTCACCAGCACTGTTTCTTGCAGGATAAGACAACTTAGGATAAGGGTGTGAAAAAGAAACAGCAAAGAGGTTCAGATAAGGGAGGGTGGCAGTTTGGGGAGATCCCTAGACACAATAAGACACAGATCCCAGGTCATTCTAGATATTTTTGTCCAGTGTAGGTCTGCCGCAGGTCACAGGTACCTGAAGTGTGTGGACCTGCTTGCGTTCTGTGAGCTCTTCTCACTCGCAAGCTGTCCTGGGAGTTCTAAAAATCATCTGGCTGGGCATTGAAGTGCAGCACGCCTGTCACCCAACCTGCCCATGAATCCAGGCGTCCTGCAGATACACACCCTGAGGACACCTTCCTCCAGTGCCCCCACCCCAACTGCAGGGCAGGGGAGAAAGTTATTTCTGCAGAGATGTCTGCAAGGAGAGAAGCGCGGGGTGAGCCTATACACCTACTCTGCCCCCCATTGGAGGTGGCCCGGACACTGCTTCCTGATTGTCACCAACATCACTGTCTTGTCCTCAGAGTCCAAAGATTCTGTCCTGAAGCAGGTAAGATTCTGAGCCCCCAACCCCAACACCTGGGTGCTGCCAGGAGCTGAGGTCTGCCAGGCTCAGAAGCCCCTACTTTGTCTTAGCAGTGTGGGCTTCTGAGCCCCTGGGGAGCTCCACTGGGCTCAAAGCCCTGACGCATTTGTTTATTATCAAAGTTCTGCTCATGTGTAGCACGTCCTCTAGAGAAACAGAACCACCGAGATGTGTGGGCATGTAAGAAGGCATTTGGATCCTGTGATTGCAGAGTGAGAAGTCCCATGACCTCCTGTCTCAAGCTGGACATCCAGGCAAGCCAGCAGTACAGTGCTGCAGACCCGGAACCCCCGGGGCTACTGCAAGTCCATACTCCAGGGAGGGAGGAGATGGTGCCTCAGCTCCCGGGGAGACAGGAATCCTCCCTTCTGCTCTTTGCTCTGCACAGCCTTTGTGGGTGTGCGACATCACCCACATGGGGAGGGTGACTCAGAGGCCAGCCCCCTTCCTGCCGTCTGGCACCCTTGGCCCAGCCACATGAATACACAAAGGCCACATCACACTGACAGCACAGAGCACAGAAGGTTTCTGAGCACCTCAGTCAAACTCACCTCTTTTGCTGAATTTGTGTGTGGAGAATTTCTGAAATTGACCTGTACCATGTGCGTAACTCTCAGTTCTGCTGTCCAGACACACCTGTGCTGAGGATGATGCCAACCAAGCTGAGACCGGGGCCTGCTACAGGGAGGAAGGGGCAGTGGTTGGCCAAGCACCGGGACTCATGGGAGTGGCCTCTGTTGAGCTGTGGGTCTTGTCGGGGAATCAGCTGATGCTTCTCCAGTGGTCAGAGATTACACATGTCTTTTTCCACAGTATCCAAAGGCCCGCACCCCAACAGGGTCATCAGAATCAGAGTCTTGAGCCACTGCTACTTGGTGTTCTCCTGTCTGTGCCCATAAAACCTCAATACTAAAGCCACATGTCTTCTGATTCCACAGCAAAGGCAACAGACGATGGTCTTCATGGTGCTCACAGGCTTCCCTGGTTTGGATTTCACTGGAAATACGCACATTCGTGGGGAAGCCCACAGCCCAAACCTGCGTGAAGGCCATCAAGCTTCAGAGATGCATTTTCAGAGTTACAATGATGTGATGTTGGCTCCTCCTGATAAGAATTCACATTGCTGCACAGTCAAAACTATCTGTGCCTGACAACGCCATACCTGAGGGGACTAGTACCTCCATCATGCTCTGTGGGATCCCCATGGGAGAGGCCTATGAGGGCTCCCTGCTGGACACCGGCGCCCCTGATTCCCACATGCATTATGTGAGGTGCCTCCAGGTCAGCAAGAAGGCGAGATGGGGAAAGTGAGGCTTGGAGAATGGGCAAGCCAGGGGTCTACAATTGACTTTCCACCTGCTGAGAAGAGGGATGCACTCTGGGCAAGAAGCTGTCAGATGCTCTTTAGAGCAAAGAAACACCCAGACTGTCAGGAGGAGGGAGAACTCTGTAGGAGGCAGTGAGATGAGGGGGGCAGATGAGGGAAGCAGGGCTCTAGGAACACAAGGATTCCAGACAGAGCTCTGTAGAGCTGGAGTAGGACTGGCCAGGCGGCAGCTTACACCAGACAGTCCACAGGGACAATTTTACCCTAACCCTGGGACATCTGATTGCCATGGCTGGCACCTACTGGGTCAAGTCCAGGGGTGCTATGAAACAGTTTACCATGTGCAGGACTGGTGTGAATGGGCCACTGCGGAGAAGCCCTGGAGCAGACCTAGATCATCCAGTACACAGCAAGCACTCAGTAAGTAATTTTGAACGAAGATGGTTCTCTGAAATTCTGATCTTCTCACATCTCTTCCTGAAGCCTTTGTTCCATATTTATAGCAAAACTAGTCTGTCTGCATGTGGGGGAACAGCTGTGAATAAAACCACATTTAACCACGATGTGTGCAGCGTTCTGCTTCACTTTGGCAAAGTGAAGTCACTGATGATATCCTGCAGCCCCGAAGTCAGTTATCCACAAGAAAGAGCTCAGAGTGCGAGGTCGCTGCTGCAGGGCTGCCCAGCCAGCTCCCGGAGCCTCTGCTGCGGGAAGTGCTGAGCAAGGGCAGCGAGGTCTCTGGGGACGCAGGGCAGCTTCACAGTTCATTAGCTCACCTGCCTGACTTCTGACTGGTTTCCATACCATGTAAGGTCACAATTAAAATTCAAAGTTAATATGAAAATGAGTGGTCTATTTTAGGCCATTTTGGACAAGGTTTATTTGCTCCCACTCAGTTGCATCCTCACATTTGGCAGTGAAGCCCGATGGGATAATGGCACTTAGAAGGCCCGGACGGTGTTAGCGTCAGCAGATTGAGTTTGTCCCCGTAGGCAGAACGAGGCCAGCTGAGTGCCTTGAGCTCTCATGAAGACAGTGCAGCCTTCCTCCTGGGGACACAGAGGTCTGGCAACCCCTGAAACTAGGTCCCAAATTCAGGGGTATCCAACCTGTGCCCCAGGTTGCATGCTGATTTTGCGAGGATTTCTTTTGCCTATCTGGTATCAGGTGTCACAAAAAATATGCAAGCATCACTTTTTTGCTCAGTACCTTACATTAGTGTTTGTGCATTTGCTGTGTGGCCCAAGACAATTCGTTCTTTGACCATATACAGCAGAAAAGGAAAAAGGTTGGATACCTGTGCAACACATCTTCTTATTCTTGGAAGGCTTTTCTTCTGACTGTGCTTAATCTGACACGTTTTTCAAGGCCTACTTTGTGTTTATTCAAGGTGCCTGCTCCAAATCCTCCTGGTTTGGAGCAACAGGTCCCTCTGTCCCCTCCCCAGGCACGTCCTGCCAGCCACTGCCCCGTGGTCCTTCTGTTTGCAGCTCCGCCTTGCAAGTTTGAACAGTTTCCTGGGTCTCTCCCCACCTTATTTTATGAGCGAGATGATATTGTCTTGCAACTCTTAAGTCTCCTGCACATGGCATGTTATAGTTGCACTTCTTATGGGTTCCACTAAGAGCTTTGAATAATGGTGCTGTGTTGAACTTAGCCCTACTTAAGTAACCTCAGGGAGAGCCCTTGGCCAAAGGAAAACATCCATCAAGAACTACACACTCAAATGCTCAATCTAGTGAGTGAAAGAGTGACAGGTGATCAGGACTGCAGCTAAGGGTGAAAACCTGAACCTCAGTGGAGCACGGGATGGGCATTAAGAGCCCAGATACCCTCTCAGAAGGGATACAGGCCTCTCGTGCCCTCACACGGAAGGGGCACATGTGGACGATCGTCTAACTGGAGAGCCGATGTGGAGCAGCCCTGGAGCTGCCCCACGCGCAGAGTTCATGGCCATCTGTTTTATTTTATGCCTCCAAAAATGTTTACTCCAGGAAAAGAAATAAAAGGGAAAACAAAACAGATTTCAATAAATGGATTTTGTTAAAGGACCACATGTGAGAGTTCACAAAGAAGCAAGCACACCCTGAAAATGTGCGCCCACTGAGACGACGTGAGCCTATGGGAGACGACGTGTGCAGACGGGAGATGATATGGGCCGACGGGAGACATGGTGTGCTGACAGGAGACGCTGTAGGCTGACTATACGACCTGGGCTGATGGGAGACGCTGTGTGCCAACAGGAGATGACTTTGGCCAATGGGAGACACTGTGTGCCGACAGGAGATGCCGATACGATGTGGGCTGATGGGAGACGCTGTGTGCGGACAGAGACTACGTGTGCTGATGGAGACAGCGTGGGCCGATATGACGTGGACCATGGGAGTCTTTTCCCCACCTTTGGAGAAGCCCAAGTGAAACACTTCCACTTGGTTTTCACCAATGTAATTACTCAAGGCAGAGATCATTCTGGATTAAATTGATTCACATGTGGATAGCCCATATTGTGGGTTAATTCCCTTATCAGTCTTGGAATAGCTTTTCCTTTAAGGCTGATACTCACAAAGGTGCGATGGGGTCTATCAGTGCATGGGAGCAGTGGCCTGTGAATTCCTGGGTTGAAATGTTTTCTGGCAAAGTCCCTCTGGTCGTGGCAAGAGCTCTGTGGCCCTCACTGTTAATGTGGCAGTAAGAGTTGCCTGTATCTTCCTTCTGAGGTCAATTTGGTGCCCACTCTATATGGAAAGTGAACTAGCTGACCTCTCAGCAGTCATGGGCACAGTAGGATGCAACTCTGCAGCCTGTGATCTCTGCAAGGGTGCACCCTCTGTGTCTCTGCCAGAGTGCCCACCCCAGGCTCTCTCACAGGGGGCTCCTCCAAGAGGTGTGTACAGCTGGCCTGCAGGAACACGGCTGGCCCAACAGTGTCTGTCTCTCTGCTGCATTCGTCCAACACTTCATGTGCGGCTACATATTTTATCACTAACTGCAGACCCTTCCGAAGCTCCAGACATGCTTGTGAATCTTCCTCTATGGACACGTCACATCAGAAGGGAAGATGAGGATGCAAGTGACCTTATGTCTATCAGAGTCTGTTGCCAAAGGCATGGCAGCCAACCGGCTCTGTCAGCCACAGACCAGACAGTAAATAGATTTATTAGTTTACTCAGCTGGAAAATGCTTGTTGGGAATGGCCAATGGCCATTGACCAGGAATTTAATTCACACTTCCTGTCGTTATAAAGTTAATACAGGCTTTGACATGGCCATTGGCACACTGACCTTAAGGACAGAGAACCTGCAACCACCACGAGGTTGCCTGCACCTGATGTTACAGAGTTCAGATTCAGTCACTAATCAAGTAGCTTTAAGCTTCCTATAAATTAAGACAGAGCAGGAAAGCTTTGATGAGGTCGCTAACTCTGTGTTCACCTCCCCGAGTCAGACAGTTGAGCCCATGCCTGTCGTCTCGTTTGCACAAAGCGGGCAGCTGTGTCCGAGGCCGCCCCACCCTTCTCACTGCAAGCCTGAGGTTTTCGTCAGTTCGCCCTTCAGAGCTGCTGACCTGGTTTCACGGCCTCGTGCACACAGCGGCAGCAGCACTATGTTTTAAACACCTTTTCCTTCTTTGAGAATTTGAAATATGGTACTTTCTTCATTAAACCTCAGAACTTAATTACTTTTAGAAAGCACTTAATTGTCTTTTCTAAAATAAAACCAGCTCATTTTATAGCAACAAATTAATGAATATTCATGCTAAAAATAACTCTAAACTTGGTAAAATACAGAAAGGAGATTATTCCTACAATCTCATAGTGTAGGTATGGCACTGTTCATATTTTCATAACTAAATATTCTTATATACATATAGATGCTTAGCTTCATGTTTCACAAAGACAAGATGGCACTACATATGCTATTCGTCAGCCTAACTAACATAGTAAGTACAACTTCTTGTGGACGGGGGTCTCCCTCTGCGCACATTGTACACACACACCCCTCCACCAATTTTAATGCCTATATAACTGCTACTTGAATGTACCAAAGTTTACTCAGCCAGCCCTCGTGGAGGAACATTCAACATGCCTTCTAATTTCCTGCTATGTGAAAATAAACTATACATACTTATGCACATATGTCCATGTACAGTGGATCCTTGAACCACATAGGTTTGAATTTTTGAATTTATAGTTTTCTTCTGCTCTGCCCACCCGTGAGATGGCGAGACCAAGCCCCCTCCTCCGCCTCAGCCTGCTCAAGGCGTGGACACTGCGGATGAAGATGTTTCTGAGGATCTGCATCCACTGCATGAACAGAAAACGCATTTTCTGTTCCTTATGATTTTTTCTTCTCTGTAGCTTACTTTATTGTGAGGATACAGTACTTAATACACAGTGCATATAACAAACAAAATATGTGCTTGTCAACTGTGTTATTCATAAGGGTTTAGGCCCATAGCAGGCTATCAGTAGTTAAGTTCTGGGGGGGAGTCAAAAGTTCTATATAGATTTTTGGCTACATGTTGGGGGGATCAGTGCCCCTCTCTTGATTTTTATGAAGGTGAATTGTATATTTTGATTTTTTTCAAGATCCCAAAAAACTTTCTGGGTGCTGTTCTAGGTGCCGGGGCTCAGGGTGAACAAGACATTTGTGTGTTGGATTTCCTTAACACAAATTTGTAGAAATGGATTTCCTGCCTGGACAGCTACGCTGTTCAAACACACACAGGGAGCACGATTCAGCCTCACTGACGGTAAACCCGGCCCTGTGAAGAACACTATCCTAGAAATAAGCCAGCTTGGAAACAAAACCTGCACAGTCTCACATGTGGAATCAGAACAAACCAAACTCCCAGCAGCTGAGTGGAGCGGCCGTACTGGAGTCTGGGCATGAGAGGCTGAGAGGGGCTGGTCACAGACACAAACCTAAGTTATGGGATGGACGGTTTGCGGGTGTCCGGGCAATGCAGGTGATGGCGTTCCCTGTGTTAGTTACTTGACTGTGACAATCATCACACGATGCGGACTTGTGCCAGACCACGCTATGCACCTTGCATCAGAAAGAATTATGCTCAGTTCAACTTGCCAAGCTGACCTTCAGAAATGCTTAACATAAAAACACTTAACCTGAGAGGGCCTGTTTTCCCAGTCTCTGCCAACACGGGATATTATTAGTCTTTGCCAATATAATTTTAATGTGCACATATGTAACTGGTGGTGAAGTTAAATGTCTTTTCGAATGTCTCTTGACTGCACCTGCTTATTTTTGGGGAAACCACCTATTCCCATCCCTTCTTGGTCTTTGCCCAGCATTAATAGGTTAAGAACATCAACTCTTTCTCCTGTGTGCTGCTAAGCCCTCTACCCTTCATTTGCCTTTTAAGCCTAATTTTGATAAAAAGGGGCTTTTTCTATTATTTTGTTAAGTGAAATATAAATATAAAATATAAAACATAAAGAACAGCCCTACCCTCTTTTTGATGTCTCTTTTGGAACCAAGCTCAAGACATCCTACCCAGTTCCAAGATAATACAAACGGTCCGTAAAATTATCTCATGCGATTCTCAAGGCTTTATTTTCTCAAGTTTAAGCTTTTAGTTTCCCTGAAATTTAATTTTAAATAAGATGTTGGGAATTTAATGTCATTTTTTCCCCAAATGGCTCTCCCTGTCTCCCACTTCAAGTTGTCCCATCACTGGGACTTTCTCAGTGCTACCCAGCGTCCTCACGGAATACAGTCACCTACTCCTGACCTTTTAATGTCAGAAGTGATTCAAAGTAATTAGGTTGTGTGTTCGTGTTGATCCTTCCTAGGGTACTTTAATTCACTTTGCAATTAGGCAAAGCTACAGAAGGTCAGATGCTATCTGGGGCCTGTTCATGACCCGCCTCTGTGCAGTGGGGCCTCCTCTGCAACCACGGTGCTGAATGTCGTGCAATCAGTTGTGCTTCTCCGAAGACTGCTTAGTTCAACTCAATGGTAATTGAGATGTTTCTCAAGTAACCTACAATTTCATTTCATAATTTCTGAAGAGATGGCTGCTGCCATTAACCAGGTGCAGCTAATTTGCAATGAAGTAAGCAACAAAGCCAAGCTCAGCGCCTGTGCCAGAAGCTCAGCATTTGCATTGCAAACGCTCATGTTAATGGTCTTTGCTAAAAGCTCTGCAGTCTGAGGTGCCAAGAGATGCCCTTTCCTACATTCCAGAACTCTTTACAGATTTCTGTACATATTCATTTGGAGGATTTATTAAACTACTACTATGATCCAGCCACTTGGCAAGGCCAGTGACACAAAGAAGAATGGAACCAAGAAGAGGTAGCACCTCCCCCAAGAGCTGAAAAGCAGGTCTGGTCAGGAGGGATGCCCAGGGCAGGCAGTCCCTACACTGCACATGCAGAGCACGGAGCAGGAGCTGTACTCAGAGAAGCTCAGAGAGGCTCAGAGAAGGGCAGCCAGCTGCTTCAGCAGGATGGGAGAGAGGGAGCCTGCTGGGTGTTGCCCAGCACACCCCCTGCCAGAGCCTGGACTGAGTTTTCCCACCTCTGAGTTGCAAAGACCTGCAAAGACTAGTTAATAATAATAGTTAGTTTACCGTTGTTGCAAAAAGGAAGTAAGCTCAGCAGCTGTACACACACACACATTCATACAGCCGTGCACACTCAGTCCAACCTGCGTGCACGCAAGCACACCCCCCCACACACACACACACATTCATACAGCCACGCACACTCAGGTCAACCTGCATGCACGCAAGCACACCCCCACACATGCACACACATTTATACGGCTGTGTATACTCAGGCCAACCTGCGTGCACGCAAGCACACACCCCCCCCCCAACACACACACATTCTGTGAGTGCTCAGGTGAATAAAAAAGGGATGGATGATGAATGAAAACAGCAAAAGGAACATCCCCGAGAGGCAGAGGCCTGTGAGGGCAGACTGTCCTGGTTGGAGCCCTGGGCGTAGTTTCTCTCCTTCTCACATAAGGACAGCAGATGTAGCTGCCACCTAGGCTGGGTGCACTGGTGAAATGACCTAACAGAGGAATCCTCACCTTAGATCCCAGGTGCACTTTGAGATCGCCTGGGTTGCCATGCAGAGGAATTACCGACCTTCCCATGGGACCATCCTCCTTTACACCTATGCAGTTTCATCCCTGCTCCAAGCTTCCCTGTGGGTTTATTATCTTCATATGGCCACCCAATGAGCAACGTGGCAGATGCAATGTGTTGGAGCTGACCCTCCACTCAAGAGCCATGCCTGTCTGAGTGGGGAAGACATGGGAAGGCTCACCAAGGAACCAGAGTCCTGGAGCTGCATCAGTGTTCTCCTAATGACGAAGGTGCAGTCTGTGCTAATTTAATTTCACGGCAATGCTGAGGTGGCCACGAGCACCATTGTGCCAGTCAAACAGAAGAGCTTAGGGAAGTTACACCTTTATTATCTGTCTGATTCCAAAGCCTGAGTCCTTAGCCACCACACTACATGCATCTTCTGGAACGGAAATGATTCCATAACTTTTCTTCTTCTCAGCATTACTGTGCACAGATTGAATGAGTAAAGTCACACACAGCCTATGAAAACTGCAGAATTACATAAATATAAGGGTTAGGTTTCATCTGTAACGCTATTACAATAATCTGATTTCCTTAAAGTAATTGAGATGGCTTATCTTATTAAAATGTATAAAATATAAAGAGAGCGAGATAATACCAAAAACTATTTTCAAGGAAGGGAGAGACACTTTTATCTGGAAGGTGAGATGAAACAGTTTTTATATTTTGTACGAGATGTAATCTCTTTAGAGTTCAGCAGCCAGAAAGAAATGGGAGAAACTGTACGTAACAAGATTTGTTCTCAACAGCCGAGGAAAGAAAGCTAACAAGTTTATTCAGAGAAGAAACAGAACAGCCCCACACTCTACTCTTGGAGGAATTGAACCTGCGTCCTCCAGTGAAGGACACAGCTGCATTCTCCCTCACTTCTCACAGAAGGTACTCACCAAACTCACTTGTGTCATCTATATGGGTGGCTAAGCCCATTGTTCCACAGTCGTGATCTTGCAAAGGGCCAGATGACCTGAGTCTTTAAATTATTCCTCCAAAATATCAAGCATCTTAATACCAATCTTGGAAGAGATTCGACTGCAAGTGATTATTGGAGGAGTGGCTCTCTTGGGGCCCTGGTGTGACGGGGCTACCCTAACCGCATGCCTTGACAGGAATTAGCCACGCACTGGCCCCCGAGAGCCCAGCCTCCCCATTGCAGTCCCAGACATCAGTTCAATAAATGTTGCTTTGTGCCTGCTGCACAGACGCACGGCTCTTGTGTGTCCCTGGGAGGAGGACTGGCAACTGAGTGCAGCCACACACAAGACTGCAGGAGACCCAGCGGGAGCCGGTGGCGACTGGACACTGACAGGGGCAGACACTCTTAGTCCACCACAGGGACCCATCCACTGAACCCTCAGGATGCTCTGATGGAGAAAGTACAAATATTCCCCTTTTACCGATGAGGAAACTGAGGCACAAGGAGGTTCAGGAACTTGCTTAAGGTCAAGTAGTTGGTGGATCCTCGAAGTCTGAGTCCAGACAGCTGACTTTTAGCCACATGGGCACCCAGCACAGAGTGGCCTCTGAGAGAAAGGGATGCTAGAACTCTCCAGACACTCAGTGATGCAAGGGCGACCAGGTAAGCAGACAGGCCTGTGGGCACCGTAACGGAGCCCAGGGACCAAAGCTGCTGTGTGCAGGGACCTGCCAGTCATTCACAGCCTCGGGTGCCCCTCAGAGCAGGACAGGAAGCTGGGCAGGGCACAAGCCCACAGGTTGTACATTCTCAGAGCCCACAACCCCCCTAAAACATCAGTGCCACCAGAGAATCCCAACACCTTATTTCAACAGATAAAAATTACAAATAGAAACATCATTCATTTTCACTGCAGTATATAAAATAATAAGGAATTATAGGAACAGTGTAATCTCAGAATAAAGAACAATCTTTTAACTTGAATACACTTTTTTTTTTTAAAGTTTCACCACATCTCTGCCCCCTTGTTGGTTTTTTTTTTTTTTCTTTCAGTTTTTGGCCTGGGCCGGGTTTGAACCCGCCACCTCCAGTATATGGGTCCAGTGCCCTATATGGGTCAACTGCCCTCCCTTGTTGTTTTGTTGTATGCCAGTGAACATTTTGTCCCAACTGGGCCCATTCGTGAGCTGGGGAATTTGGACCCCGCTGCTGTAAGCAGTGGTTTCATGGGGTGCTAGCAGAGGCATCAAAAGTATATCATCCTCATGGGCCACATCTTGTCCTTCCAAAATCTGTACATTGAAGCTCTGGTCTCCAAGGGGGCTGCACTGGGAGACGAGGCCTTTATAGAAATTTACATGAGTCCTAATCCAAAAGGACTGGTGTCCTCAAAAGAAAAGGAGATTAGGATGGACACACACAGAGGGACAGCTGGGTGAGGGCCTGAGAAGACAGCCACCTGCAAGCCAAGGACAAGCCCCAGGAGGGCCCAGGCTGCTGCACCTTGTTTTTGGATAACCAGAGTTGGGGAGACGTGCAATGTTGTTTAAGCCCCCCAGTCTGGGCAACTCTGGCAGCAGAGCAGCCCTGGCACACTAACATGGTTACCTCAGTCAGGAAAATCCAGGTACCTTTGGCTGATGGATCAATGTCATCTTAAGAACCTCAGTTAACTCGCTTGTCTTTTCTGCCTGTCATTAACACCACCAGATTCAAGACAGGGGCTCTTCGAGTACCCAGATCGCTAACATCTTCTCATTCATATGACACTCATGGAAATCATCCCTTTAGTGCAAAGGAGGAACCTGTTTCCTGAAGACACACGCCTCAACATTTGTGGAACGTTTCCAAATACAGTTTTTTCCTGCCCCACCGTGCTCTGTCCACACCTGCCCCTCAAGCAGGAGGAGGCTCTAGCATGTTCTCAGCAGGGAGACACGCCCTTGACAAGCAGGGACAGGGGACATGAGCAAGCCCCTTTCCTGGGATTGAAATACCCTTCTCATCAGAGGGTCAGGCCTGGCCACGTGCAGGACGCACGCAGTGTGGCACCCACTCCCGACATGTCTAAACTTCCAGCTGGCTTGCCCATCAAATATCTAACAGCTCTTTCCATGCACAATAGAATGTGCACAATTATCACCTATTTTTATCAAGGACAAAGACAACGTGCATTTTCTTGGTGTGCACCGAAGGCTTTTGTGTGCAGACCCTGCAGGTGCCACAGAAAAGTCCGGCTCTGGCTCCTGGGTGACCACAGGCCCTGGGCACCGTGTGAGGGTGTCTTCCTTCACCTGGGACTTTGGGGCATGTCAGATGGCCCATGCTGAGAGCTAGTTTATGGTAAATGCCCACCTTTGCTCACTTGGGTCCCTGGGCCAAGCATTTGACCTCTGAGGGTCTGGACACTGGACTTAAGTCTCATTGACAGGGGTCCCCCATACCCATATGTCTTGGTGGATCCCGATGAAAACCCTGGTGCAAGGCTCAGAGAGCAACCCTGGCTGGCACTATGCTCTGTGCATCACACATCCCTGCTAGAAAATGGGGCACCAGCCATGTGACTCCAGGGGACACATGACCAGAGGCACAGAGCCAGCCTTTCCTGGACCCTGCCCCCTGCGCCTGTACCTTGGCTGATCTCACCTCATGTTCTTTCACTGTGATAAACTGCACTGTGAGCAAAGTTTTTCTGGGTCCTTCTGGAGAATCTTTGAGTCTCCGGGTGGTCCTGGGGACACCTATGTGGTGAATAATCATCACCTACTAAGAACTGGTCAATGTGTAGTTCTCAGTTCAGTGAAATACAACAAAAGCTCGAGAAACCAATGAGGCAAGAACAGATTCTGAAATAATTTGTGAGCACCTTAGCACCAACCCCCATGTATGACCATGTGCCAAAGCCTAACATTTAAGGAAAAAATAAAAACAGCTGGATCCTTGGTGCCAGGTGCAGCTAAGACAACAGAGAGCAGTTCAGGTAAAATGCAAAAGGTAGGGAAAAACTGAGACTCTGAGTTTAAAAATATCAAGTGAACTTAATCAAGGGAGCGGAAATGCCATATACACAGCATCTGACACTCTCTGGCATTTCGACAAGTACGCCATATTTTACAAGCTCGTTAATTTTCATTTTGAAGTTCTGTTTAGTCACTTCCAATTAATGTTAAGAGAGGGACATAAAGTTCGAGTTGAGAAATATCAGAAGATTCAGCGTTCTTTCATGATGAAACATGTGCTGAAATTCTAACACAGTTTGCAAATCCATCCTCTGCACTTGAACATGTCAGGAACTGAAACTTAATGCCGAAGCCCCAGAATACGCCAGGACTGTCAGAAAACAAAACAAAAAAATGAAACCCACCCTGTAGATTAATTTTTCTAGGAGCCCATGAATATCAATCTTCAGTGCTTAGGAAAGGATACACCAGGCAGCACGGCTGTCTAGTTATAGTCCCAACTTTTGAGCAGAACAATTTTTAAGTCATTTAGAACCTTTCCTCTTTTTCTCTATATGTTCCCATCCACAGACTTTTCCCAAGCAACTACTGAGTGCAAGGAACAGTGTCAGGCACCACAGGAGAGAGAGAGGCTCTGCCTGGGGCCCTGTCATCTCAGAGAGAGATGGAGGTACCTACATAGAGAGTCAGATGGAAAGGGGGGTGTAGCCATCTGTGTGTGTGTGTGGGGCTCTGCTCTGTGGGGACGATGCTGAGTGCCCGTCCACCCTGCCCTTACACACCTGCCCTTACACATCCCCCACATCTGCCCTCACACCTGCCCCTCACAACTGAACCCATACCTGACCCTTTGCACCTGAACCCAGCTGCCCCCATACCCACGCCTTCCCACAGGTCACCTCACCTGTCCCTGCTCTTACTTGGTGCATCTCCTGCGCCTCTGCTCACTTGTCCTCTCACGTGTTGGTGTCTCTGGTTACACCAACTGCGTCCTTGCCCACTGCCCTGTGACTATGGGCCCCACTGGGCCACCACTGGCCTGAGGAGGGGAGACACATCTCTCCAGCCAGCACAGACCCTAACACAGCAGGTGGGAGGTGCAGGGAGAGCCGGGGGCTCCCTACCGGGCGTGACAGGCAGTGATGCTGAACACGGGAAGGCTGATAATGACATGCTCAGGGGCTTGGGTTTCTCCCTGGCTCATTAGGAAGCCCGTGCAGGAGGATATGTGCCTTTTAGAAAGATCACACAGTTGAGCAAAAAGAAATCTGAAGAGATCCCTAAAGGGGAGAAATACACCCTGGATTTTAGAGTCTCAGAGAACTCGCAAGTTTGTGAGAGTCGGACCGGGACACGGAGGCTGAGCTCAGAAGAACACGACAACCTGACAGCACTGACACGAGTGGGGACATCGTTGTTAAAGACGTTTAAGGGCCGTTCACATTCAGAGAAGAGTCACTCTGTGAGAGGGAATCACTCTGGAAACCTAAGTAGCACCAGGAATGCTGCAGGTGCACAGCTGCACCTTTGCCATCTTAGTCAATTCCAAGGCTATTAAACTGGGTCCCCTGAGTGGACACTTGCAGTGTTGTTGGCTTCCTGGGTCCAGCCTCGTGTTCACGTATGGGGCCTGGGCACTGGGCTAGGGAGTCCTTTCCTACGGGAAGGGAGGAGCCCACACTCGGGAGCTACACTCACCGATGCCTCAGATATCAGGACTGAGGAAATGCTGGGAGCTGGCAGGCAAGTGCTGAGTCTGACAGTAGCATGGAGCAGAGCTGGGCCATCCCACGCCTGGACCCCGACTGTGAGGTCTGGAGTGCAGCTGGTCAGTGGTCTGCCTGGACCCCAGACCCTACCGGTGGGCACTTGCCTGCTTCTCCCAAGTCCTGCCCTCTGGGCTTCTGGCCCGACCTGATGGTTCGACCTCCGTTTCTCTCTCTGCTTGACGATGCAGTTATTCTGACCTAGAAGCTGCATCCATTCACTGACGAATGTTAAAATAATTCCATCTGGGCTCTTTCTCTCAGAGTCCCTAGTTTGCTTTTGGGATAAATGGGCAAAAGTAATTATTTCCAAGAACTTTTGTATTCCCTTTGAACCTTTGGATAAAAGATTTAATTTTGACAAAATAATTTTGCAGACCCCCTGTCAAAGCACAAAGTGCTAAAGTAGATTCTCCTGATTAGCTGTTCTCTGCTCTGATGGCTAACAGGATGGGAAGTGGATGGCAAGTGTGACGGTTGTGTGGCCTCTCCCTCCTGAGGGAGGCGAGCAAGATGGGGACTGGGAACTTCACGAGGAAGACGAAACAGCAGGGACTTGCAGGGTTTCCCCTACTGCTCTCTGCTCATTCCTTCCGGGGCCCCATCAGCAATGAGGTGACTTACGGCTTGTCATCTCTCCTCTCCCCTCTATCTGGTCTATATTTATCTACCCAGTTCATGATGCATCTGTGTCTATCTGTCTATGTCAACACATCTGTATCTAGGATATAGTCGAGCCAGGAGGGAAGAACAAGCGTTTGCTGGCTGTGCTGGAATCTATGCACATGTTTCCTAACTGACAAAAGCTGCATTTCCAGTGGAAACTTCTCCCCTGTAACTTCCTGTTCCTTTCACAGTGAATGAACAACTGATTAGGTCTAAATAGGACGTCTAAATGAAAATTAATTAATTAGAAAAATAGTTTAAGGATCAATTTGGCTTGGAGAAAATGCTAGAAAATCGCTCAGCTTACAATTTTTTCAACATCATTATCCAGAGCCCAGGCTTTCACACCACCACTCCTTATCACAGCTCTCACCCTGGACTGCAGGCTCTCAGGGCTACACAACTTATACTTTTTTAAAACCATTTTCTTTTGTTTTGTTTGGACTTAACAAAAATGTACAGTAAGCCATTTCACCAGTGGGTCCTGACAGCCATGCCAGGGTGGGGGGCAACCTGTTCACCCCCCTCAGGTCCTCCTGGTCTACAGGTGAATCTTCTCACCCACCAGGTCTCATCTCAATCTCCTGTTGTCTGGCCTCTCCTAAGAGCACGTCCAAAGCTGCCTTGGTCACTCTCACACCACCCTCCTACTGTTTCCTTTATAATGATTTCCAAATCGGTCAGTGCTATTTCCTGTGTCTCTTTACAGGCAGGGAGCTTCCCCTGACCACCCATCCTTGGCTGGACTGACCCCAGGTTGGACATGTGTGAGTTGTTCAACATGCATCCACCCAGCAGATGTTCCCTTGAACCCCTCATCCTGCCAGGCATGGGCACTCAAATTTCCCTCTTGAAGAACTTAAGTTATTCCCTGCTTTTTCCATGCTGAGAAAACCAGTGCGTGCTAAACCCATGAAATTTTGGTAGACAGGTAATACGGGTTTGCAGAAATCTAATGGATAAGTGGCTCTTATGATAAAGAGAGTTTAGAAGTATTTTGTAACTGGCTGAGGTGGAAATTAAGGAAGTGTTTCATTAATGTTATTTCTAATTACCAGATTATTACTAGTTACCCATAAAACACACATTTGAACTTACACTAAAAATTCTCCTTGTGGTTTCTCCAACTAACCATATCAAGGCTAAAACCTGAGCTACCTCTCAAAGAATATTTTTCATTCTAGAAGTGATTTTATTGGGCAGGAAAAATTTAAAGAAATGTTAACCTTTTTAGTCTTTACTGTGTGCATGTTACAATATATTTGAAACGTAACAGTAAGAAATAACAACTCTGTGCCATTAAACCATTATCTCAGAGGCTGGAAAATCCCATGTGCTCATCTGGCCCACGGCCTATTTTCTTTTTAAATAAAGCTTTTTTTTAATCTTTATTTTTTATTAAATCATAACTGTGGGCATTGGTACGCAGTTGCTCACTCACTGGCACGTTGTCTAGGGCTGTTCTCCCGTCACAATAGCAGAGATGAGGAGCTGTGTCTGGGACCAGATGGCCACAGAGGTAAAATATTAACTATTTGGCCTTTTACAGAAAGTTTGTCCTCTATAGTATTTTATACCAAGTGTGGTTCAACTATTACGTACATTATTCAATTTTTTAACTTAAGATCAGAAGACTTTCCATGTATCACAAGTTAAGTCCAGCTTCTGTGTTTCTCAGCAATTTACCGAATTTGGTGGAAAGAAAGTCTGAAGGTGGAAGGTTTACGGTCTAGTCTAGGATGCACCTTGAAACTCTGTGGCCTGGGTTGCCGCATCTGCAGGCCAGCGTCCCACCACAGTGCACTCACTGATCGTAACCCTGCCAGGAGTGAGGTGGAATCTGTCAGATGTCCAGGACATCTGCGGTGTCCCATCACCACCACGGTGGGCAACCCTGGGATAACCTTTGTGCTACAGTTAGTCAATGACACCTGTTACTGCCCCAGGAGACTCCTGTGAGGGGAATGCAGGGGCCATGTGCTGCTTCTCTGTTTCCTGGTGGCCCCCTCTGGCTAAGCCTGGGCTGCTCCAGATGGCTGCAGGTGCATATTGCCTGCAAGAATTCTGGAGAGAAACCCACTAAACTAGGTGTGTACTAGGTCAGCAGTAGTAACTTGCTTCCTACCTTTGCTTTCCCTGAGACACAGCTCCAACTAACTCATCAAGCCTATGTTGTATGCAGAAGTCCTGACAGAAGTGGCATGTGAAGTAAACCCGCATGTGTCTCAGAGAGCAGTGATTTATGGAGATAATGTTTAATAACAATTTGGCTATCAAGTATTCCTGGGTAAGAACTATCTAACAAAATTAAATGTACTGCACAAAGAAAGTGTGTTGGGAGAATTAAACAGCTCAGTTAGAAAATGCTGGTGGATGTAAAATGCATTTTTATTTTAGACAAAAAGAGAATATTTGAAATTTTATTTTGTGTGTGTATCTGGATGTTACAGTGTATAAACATAAGGAATTTGGATGTCTTTCCCATTTACGTTTTAAACAAGGTAACATGACACTAATGTATAGTTTCCTGTTAATATACATGTGTGGGATTTCGGAGATAATAGAAGTTCCACTTTTTAAATTATCAGAACTGCAGTTCCTTCCATCAGTGCCAAGAGATCACCATGCACACTGTCTGATGCCTCTGCACCACAGAGGCAGAGAGGTCACAGCTCTGTGCCTGACGCTCCGAGTCCAGCCTCAGCCTGATCCCGAGGAAGGAGGTGCAGCCTCTCTGAGACTGAGTCTCACTGTCAAGTAAGGCCATAATGTCTAAGATCATGCACAGGATTGAACAAGGTGACACATGGGAAGCTCTAGTTATGTTAGAAGAATACTGAGATAATCTCAAGTTCACAGGAGTCCTAAGGAAGGCTGGCTCCTGGCAGGAATCTACAGTTCTGATAATTTAAAAAGTGAAACTTCTTTTATATCCGAGATCACACACATGTATATTAACAGGAAACTATACATTAGTGTCGTGTCACCTAACAATGCTCACATGCCGCATTGTTATTCTAGAACCAGGCACCCCAGGAAAGAGTTCTCACCTGCTTCTGTACCTGTCTGCATCAAAATCTCGAAGTCCCCGGGGCCTATCTCAAGTAACATCTTCTTTTGTTCTTTTGGTTTTTTTAGAGACAGGGTCTTCCTCTGTCACCCAGGCTGGAGTGCACTGGCACCACCACAGCTCACTGCAGCCTCAAACTCTTGCACAACAATTCTCCTGCCTCAGCCTCCTGAGCAGCTGGGACTGCACATGAGCACAACACCACCCTGGGCAAAAGTATGATGGGAGCCTCGCTATGTTGCCCAGGCTGGTCTCACACTCCTGGCCTTCAGCCATTCTCCCAACTGAGCCTCCCTAAGTGCTGGGCTTACAGGCATAAGCCCCAGTGCCTGGCCAGGCATTACCCTTGTAATGAAGTCTTCTGGAGTCTTCCTACCTGCCCACCTCACCTTAATGCTGTAGCTCACCCTTCGTCTCGGCTGCATGGAACGTGTCCCTTCAGCAGTGCGGCCTGGTTGCGCTCTCTGCCCCTTACTGGAGTATACGATGCTGCCCAGATTTTATCCTTTGTTTTTGGTTTGCTACTTTTATAGATTTTTTTTTTAACTCTTTCAGCATTTAAATATAAAATTCACTTTTTCAAGGTATGTAATTCAGTGGTTTTAGTATATTCACCACTGTGTAACCTGTGCAATATTCCCTACTATGTGATTTCAGAACGCTTGCATCAACCCCAAAAGAAACTCGGTACCCACTGGCAGTTACTCCTGATTCTGTGCTGACTCCAGAACCTACAACTACTCATCTATTTTAAGTCTTTACAGATTGGCCTGTTCTGGACGTCTCATACAAGCAGAATTACACAGTGTGTGGGCTGTTGAGCCTGGCTTCTTTCAGTTAACTTGACACTGGACCCATTGTAGCAGGCGTCTGTCCCACCTTACGAACACTGCCCTTGCTGGTTGTAGACAGTCACGTTGTTTCTACCACCCCACTGTGTGCACACTGCCCTCGCTGGTTGTGGACAGTCACACTGTTTCCACTGCCCCACTGTGCACACACTGCACTCGCTGGTTGTGGACAGTCACGCTGTTTCCACCACCCCACTGTGCGCACACTGTACTCGCTGGTTGTGGACAGTCATGTTGTTTCCACTGCCCCGCTGTGTGCACACCACCCTCGCTGGTTGTGGACAGTCACGCTGTTTCCACCGCCCCTCTGTGTGCACACCGCCCTCGCTGGTTGTGGACAGTCACGTTGTTTCCACTGCCCCGCTGTGCGCACACTGCACTTGCTGGTTGTGGACAGTCACGCTGTTTCCACTTCCCAGTTGCTATGAACACTTGGCTACAGGTTTCTGTGGGACATGTTTTCATTTTGAAGAATTGCCAAACTGTTTTTAAGGCTGCTGCTCCATTTCACCTTCCAATGGCAACATACAAAGGGTCCGGTTTTCCTTACTCTTACCAAATTGTTACTGTCCATCTGTTCAATTACAGCCATCCTAGCTGGGTATGTAATTGCATCTTATTTTGGGTTTGAATGCATTTCTCTAATGATGTTGAGCATGTTTCCACATGCTTAGTAAGCCATTTGTATACCTTTTTGGGGTAGATGTTTACTCAAGCTTTTGCCTAGCTTTAATTTGAGTGGTGTTTAAAATTAAATTATAGTAGTTATTTTTATGCTCCAGACACTAGACTCTTGTCAGGTATATGATTTGCAAAGATTTTCTACAATTCTGTGGGTTGTCTTTTCATTTTCTAGATTCTGTCTTATGAAGGACACGAGTGGTGACTTTGAAGAAGTCTAATTTATCTATTTTCCCCTGCATTGTCTGTGCCTTTGGTGTCACACCTGAGAAACCAGTGCCTGACCAGGGCAGGGAGGGCCCATTGGCTTCCGCATGGCTATTTTGTAAATGGCTCACAGATTGGAGTTTTTGATTCTCATTAGTTGAATAAATACCTACAAGCTTAAGAACATAAGAAAGTGCAACGTCTACATTTATTAAATCAGTAACGTTTAAATCACTGAACTAATTTAGGTTTTTGAGAGTTTAGAACAGAAATTACACGTATCCAAAATTTGTGAATGCATGTCCTCCTTGTAAACTGTCCATATTTACCAACAGAAGCTGCCTGGTAAGATAGTACTTGACGCATGTCCCCTCATTTAATTCAGTCCTCAAAGGCAGTTGGCAGAGGGCACACTATTCCCATTTTTCAGAAGCTGACATGAGTTGCTGAGAACTTGAGTTAGTTCCCCGCTGCCTGTGGAACATGGTGTCTACAGCCAGGGCTGGGAGAAGAGACCGATCCACTCAGTTTTTATCTCCTTTTTGAGTCCCTAAGACTTTAAGCTTAGAATGACCCAGGCAACCTTGTGCCACACTGGAGGACAGTTCTCTCAGGTCATGTGAGGTGAAGGCACTTCTCACTGCACAGGCTCAGTGAGAAGATGTAATAAAAACTACCACTAAAACAACACCCGTGATGAGCAAGATGGTGCCGTGGCAGCCCTCGCTGGTAACACCCACATCACAGTCTGCATGACAGTGTCCCCAGGAGATGGGCACTGAGCTATCAGCTGGTGCTGCCACAGTGCCAGGCCTGTGGTGAGCACACTAGAGACCTTTCCTGGGGGCCCCAAATGCTCCCCTGGATCAGGCAGGGGCATGGTGGGGGGATACTGTTGAGAGAGGAAAGACAGCAGGAGACAGTGTTCTCAGGTGTCATCATCCCCTTGCTGTGACACTGGCCGAGGCGTGTCCCGGAGGCTGTACTAGTCCTAGCAGGGCCCCCTCAGAAGTGCGGCCCCCCTGGGGTGGCGTCTGCAGCTCCATTCTTCCCTGCTCTACCTAACTGTTTAGTCTCTTCTGTGGAGCAAGCAGGAGGAATCTTTCAGTTTGTCTGTGGGAGAGAGAAGTGTGCTGCGGATTTCATCCTAGTGAGACTTCTGCAAGTTGGAAGGTCAGTGGGTGCACCCCGGGGAGCTTTGTAAAACGGCAGGTACAGGGAAAAATGAAGAGTGAAGTTACTGGTGAGAAGTAGGTTGTCCTCAGCCTGAATTCCCGGAATGTGATGCCAGGAAACCACAAGATCCTGGAGTCACTCTCCTGCACTCTGCGGGCACCATGGGCTCTGGGGGAGCAGCTGCCTCCACGCTGAGCTGGAACCTCCTGAACCTCCCAGTGTCCCGAGATCTGGCCCCAATTCTGCCACTGTTAACTGCACACAGACTTTTGAGCTTCTCTCCCGTATTCTCAGTGCCTGACACCAAAAGATACCCTTGATTAATTTATTTTTTAATGAATGAATGCACAGCTGGGGGCTCAGGCACACCACCTTCCTCTGGGTAAGGTGACAAGCTCGACCCGGCCTCTATCACAGCCAGGACCTGCATTAGGAGCAGACGGCCCTCCTCGAACTCCTGCTACAGGGCTGGATGGACGCACCCTCTGCTCCAGGCTGCTGGCCTTGGTCAAAAAGATCACAGTCCACTCCCCGGATGAACACTGGGCATGAAATGGGAATGCAGCAACCCCTGAAAAGCTCCGTTATCCAGAAAGGGTGTTAGCACTTAGAGGCGACTGAGTTTTTAGAGGAGAGCAAACAACCACGTTTTATTCACATTCCCACTCAGGAAAAGCTTCACTACTGTCTTAATTTCCCCAAAGATCATCCAGCTCAGCAAATGTGAAGGGAAGGAGGGTAGTTCAAAATGGAAAATAACACAAACAAATGAAAGGAAAAAAGCAGTTAAAGGAAGAAATGAGAAACACCAGTAGGGGCCTGACCACCCGTTTTGCTCACTGGCAGGCCAGGAACATGCTTCCCGGGCAGACACATGCCCCACAGAGACCTTAGCACTCACCAACTGCACTGCCCAGACCCAGCAGTCTCTTCATCTCACAAGTCCCCCTATGTTTTCCTGGCAGGGCACAGTTACTCAGCCGTTTGCTTTGATTTTTGCCCAGGAAACTTCTGTGGCAAAAACTGCATTCTAGGGCCCAGGCTTGGTGACTCATGCCTGTAATCCCAGCACTCTGAGAAGCCAAGGTGGGTGGATCCCTTGAGCTCAGGAGTTAGAAACCAGTCTGAGCAACAGTGAGACCTGGTCTCTGAAAACAGCTGGGTGTTGTGGCAGGTGCCTGTAGTCCCAGCTATTCAGGAGGCTGAGGTGGGAGGATCTTTTGAGCCCAGGAGTTTGAGGTTTGATGAGCTATAACGCCACTCTATCAAGGGCAACAGAATAAGACTCTGTCTCAAAAAAAAAAAATTGCATTCTACAAATTTGAGAGAAAGAAACTTTACATACCAAGTTATGTCCCATTTCCTATGCCACCACTGACTCACCCCAGGGGACAGGGGATGGAAAGAGTGTGAGTGCTCAGGGCACTCAGCACATCACACAGCCTTGAATCCTAACCCAGGTCTCAGGAAGGATGGTTGCTGCTTCACCACCATCACTTCTTCCTCTCCTCCTCTTCCTCTTGTTCTTCACCACCACCATCGTGACCATCACCATCACCACCATCATCACCATCACCACTATCATCATCATCATCATCACCACTACCATCATCATCACCATCATCATAATTATCACCATCACCACCACCACCATTGTCACCATCACCACTATCATCATTATCACCATCACCACTATTATCATCATCATCATCATCACCACCACCACCATCGTCACCATTACCATCATCATCATTATCACCATCACCACCACCACCATTATCACCATCACCATCATCACCACCACCATCATCACCACCATCATGATCATAACCACCATCACCACCATAATCATCTTCACCATCACCACTATCATCACATCATCTTCACCACCATCATTATCATCACCATCATCATCTCTTCTTCTGCCTCCTTTGCTTCTCTACACGGTGACCACTACACAGTCACTCTGCATGGTGACCAGCAATGCCCCTTCTAGAAACTAGTATGCACTGTATCTCCTTGCTTCCTCTCAGCAATATCTCGTTTTTAGGTTGAGATAACTTGGGTTTAGAAGTTTGAGCAAGTCATTCCAGGTCATTTTGCTAGTAGGCATTTTTTTTCTGACTCTAGATGCAACACTTTTAAACTACATTTTACATTTCCTTGCATTAAACATAAGAAAAAATAGTCTATATGTAGTAATTGAACACAAACTCTTGAGTAGTTTATAACAAAGGGAGAGAAGGGAGGCAGAGAGGTCACTGAATCCACTCGTCTCCCTTAAGGGGTGAGAAAACAGCAGCTCAAAGGAACTTCAGTCAAGTTCCTACAGGGCCTGGGTATGCTGCAGATCTGTGGGTGGTGGAGACTCCACTCACCCCAGGAGTCACCTGGCAACTACACAGCCATCCTGGTACACGCTCATGCTGGACGTGCTTCCAGGGCAAAGCTGTCTGGACTTCAGAGGCAAATGGGAATGTGTCCTGATAACAGGTGTCTGAGAAGATGATGTGGAAAGAGCCAGACTCCCTTCCTTCTGTCCCCACAGCCTCTAGATTCACCATGTTGATCTCCTCCCACCTCTACCCTCCCCGCTCTCACCTCTCCTTCCTGTCCTTTGTGTTCCTCCCTTTCTTCCAGAAGGCCTCAGATCTCAGAGCTGTTCTACTGGTCCCAAGCCAGCATTGAATTAGCATCTTCAAAATAAATCCAGACAATAAAAATATCAGTGTCCCCAAACACACATTGAATACATCATTCAATGTTCAAACAAAACCAAAGGAGGAGCCACCAAGGCTCCTCCAAGGGAGGCCTAGGGTGCCTCAGACTCAGCACCCAGGATCCCAGGCATGGAGGACTGGGTTCCAGATTCCAGGTCTGCTGTCCTGGCCAGCAGCTGTTAGGGCTTATGTACTTCAAATGGTGTTTTCTCTCCATATGTGCTATTGTCAGAGAGCTCGAAGTTACTTGGAGGGGTTTACACGCACTGGGCAGTGGGTACATGGTTTTGCACACACTCTCAAGGTTGGGGGCTAGTGCTGTGGGTGTGTGGAATTCTCTAGTGGGCACTTGAGATGCCTCGGGTTATACTCAGCTTCCTTCCTTTCCAGGAAGCCCCATGTGGAAACTGATTTTTTTGTGTCTTGTTGGATTATTAGGAATATAGGATTTTCTTTCTTTCCTTTTTAAAAAAATTTTTTTCTGAGTAATCTCTGCTTTCACCACTGAAGTTTTCTGAATCTTGTAATAAATTGTGTTTTCATCTTCTGGACACATTGCCCCACCCATAGCAAGCACAGAGGGCTTCATTCATTCCATAAGTATTTACAGAAACTTGTTTCAGGCTATCCTTAAATAAGGTTCCCAGGATCGAACTGCAGGAAAGACACACAGGCAGAGCCCTGGGGGAGCCTGTGCCTTCTGTGTGGGCCACTTGCGCCTCCAGCTCTGCTATACCCTGCATTCCTCTGCCTCCTTTTGCCTGATCTTTCTTATTTATTTGAAACATGTTTTATTGCACCATAATAAATCCTTTTTGGAACAAGGCAGGACACAAATAAACATGCCAACAAAATACATAAATCACACTCAGGGTTCCCTGAGCATCTACACGTCCTTTACAAATAATATGTGCTCTTCTGGATGGCTCTCGGTTGCCATCTGTCAACCCCTCGCTTGCCCATCCAGACCAGCCTGACAGGTCCCTGGTTCCCGAAACTCTCCCGTCCCCCCAAACCTTGGTTCCTTCAGCAGGTGGCCCACGTCTGTGACGCCACATCTCATGCTGCACTGTCAGCACATTGTCCACTCAGGGCTGGGTCCCTGGACGTGGCCTGACATCGGCCCCCAGGGGACACTCATGTATGCAGCTGAGTGAGCCACAGTGGAGTGCAGGTGCCCTTGAAACCTGACAGTTCTCTTCCCACAAGGGCCAGCTGAGGCTGTTTCATCAGCAGGGTCTTCACCGAAGCCACGCTAGGAGCCCGGCTTTCTGGACACCTGCCAGTTTGGCATCTCTAAGCCTCCTGATGTTTCAGGCTAAGATGGGAACACAACAGCCACATCACAAGCACCTTTTCATGCTGGAGAGATCCAGAAATTCCCTGGGCTTGGGACCAGACAGACTTGTCCTATTCGCAGATAAGTCAGACCAGGCTGCCTTCAGCTCTGCTCTGGATTTCCAGATAATGTTTCTGTCTTTTTAAGGATGTCGAGAGGGCCTTGGAAGTCTGAGATTGGGTACGCACTCTGGTGGGGACAGCAAGCCCAGCCTTGTGGGAGGATGCAGCATGTAGGAGGCAGCTCAGTGCCTCTCTCAGGTCACACCTGGTCCACACACACGTCATCCTGTGTTCCTGCTCTGGGCAGAAAAGGAGACAACTGTAACTCAGAGGTACCACAGGCACGTGGTGCGGTTGCTGTGGAAACCTTTGTCTTGAAGCAGCGAAACTCCACGTGAATACTACCCGGTTACTCTACTGGACCTGACGAACGGTCTGCAGCTCACTCTTCTCTGTGTCGGGGGGAGGCAGGTGGGGACACGCCTGACATGCGGACCTCGTGCCTGTACCGCTTCTTCATGGGAAACTGCCTATGAGCTGTACCTGTGGCTTTTAAAGACTTGGTGAAAGAATAAAGTAAAAAGTCTCCACTGAGCTGGAATTCTCCACATCTCCCGATGGAATTTCACTCATTCATTAAACATGCTCCCCCACCCCAAAATGAAACGCTATCAAAAAGGATAGAAATGTGTAAGTTCAGAAATCATCATTTTGATCTCAAATGACCTTCAAAAAGATGGATGTGGCTCAACCAGTGAATAAAACATCAACCATGGGTATGGATTCTAAATGAAATGTCATTTAATCTCAATTTCCCAGAACTCGAGACTGTAGAATTCTGGTCGACTTCTGCAACCAGTTGAGAGTAAACGTTCCTCCATGAGAGAATTCCAGAAATCAAAAACACCTTTAAAGATGGAAGAAAAGAAATTTTGTTTTTAATCCACAGAGATTTCTCCACATCTCTGGACTCCTGAAGGGGACTGGGCCCAGTTTGGCTTCAGGACATCACTAGGATGTCTGTTTTTCTCTGTCTCCCTTCCCTGGACTTTCCTTCTGCCAGCTTGCTACGTGTTAGCCAAGTTCTCATAAACATGGCACATTCCCTGGGGTGCCACCTGCTATGACAGCCATTCCCCCTGCTCTCCCGAAGGCTGAGAGGCACTTTCCATGCATAATCTTCAACGTGACCTACTCAAAGTGTTAAGTCACAGAGAATCAGACACTTCTTTATTTCATCCAATTTCCTGAAAGTCTCTACCACGTTTCTTGGCAAAAGGGCGAATCACTGAAGTGTTCCCATGAGCTTCTGCTTTTTTCAGAAACTCGGCTCCGTAACATAAACACCCAAATCTGTGAGTAGCATCCTGACATTTCCATTATGTTTGCCATTAGTGCAAGAAGTTTATTTCATTTTGTTGTTATTATTGTGTCTTTCCTAATGGTTTTTAAAAAGAATGAATAAGGACCCGTGAATTTAGGAAGGAAGCACATTAGCTGTGAAGGACCTCACTTCAGAAGCAGGGTCCCTGTCCCTTGGGACCCTGAGTGCTCTGCTCTGTCTCCGTGCCTGCAAAGGACTCCCGTCCCAGCCTGCAACCCCTGTGATCTTTTATATGATTTGAGGAAGATCGACCAGAAGCAATGAAAGAGTGGAGAATGGGTCTATTTACAAGTGTGCATTTTTAAGAACATCATTTGTATGAATGTAAGATGTATTTCTCTCAAACAGAACTGAGCCAGAACCCTCCATCAAATGGACCTCTATCACGGGACTGACCATCCTCTGCAAGGCTCCATGAAAAGTGAAAATGCAGGTCCCCTTTTCCAAAAATTATTGAGCATTCCAAGATGGTGACGGCAGAGCCTTAACTCCCATGCAGGGCCCTGTGGGTGTGCTCTGCAGACGCTGAGGCTGGCACTGCCCTCACTAAGGACCTTGGTTGTGTCCTAGGGCACCAGGAGGATGCAGCCCAGATGTCACAGCAAGGAGGCCAGACCACCCCCATCCTGGGCATGGCTTCCATTCAAAATTAACAAGCCAGGAGGTTTCCAGGCCCTCAGAGATACATTTTATATTATTCCACTAAATAAAATGATAGAAATGTTTTATTAGGTCTTAACCATTCTCAAATGCCATGGCTTTCAAATCAGTTTCTACTAGAATTCAGTGACTTTTCTGTTGTGGACTGTGTCACAAAAAGCAGGACAATCTTTGCTTTCACCTCACAAAGAGCACAGTAATCAGATGTGTGACTTTTCTGCAGGCACAACGCGGGCAGATCTCACTACATGGCTTCCCCTCCTTAACACGCACACACCAGTCATGTTCACTGTGTTCCTTTCTGGGT
The DNA here is from genome assembly GCA_963574575.1 of Galagoides demidoff. Taxonomy (NCBI): domain Eukaryota; kingdom Metazoa; phylum Chordata; class Mammalia; order Primates; family Galagidae; genus Galagoides; species Galagoides demidoff. The sequence continues at coordinate 38,877 of CAUYQV010106383.1, forward strand.
TTTAGTGATACATTGGCTTTGACGAAAGCTACCACCTAGGAGTCATTAATTTTATTGTATATTTTCCTTTCTTCCCGTGTCCAGAGAGCATCACTGCCCATCTAAAGTCTGGGCAGGTTGATAAAGGGCTGAAAAGGCAGCCGCTCAAGGAACGAGATTTCTGACAGTTTAACACTTTTTGCTTCTCATGCCATGAAATTTAAGAAAACTTTTGTGGGAAACAGATACAATATTGTGCCTTGGATAACCGTACATATTGAGCACTGTGTTAAAGCTCAAGGTTAGATCAGAAGAGCGAGGCTGCCACCTGCGCCAGAACAAGCTGGGACTCGGCAGCAGGGGTGCAGTCAGGGAAGCACGGCAATGTGGGAAGACTAACCCGGTTTCCTGGGAGTGCTCGGTACAGAAGTCAAGCTGGAGTATGAATGTGCTTTCAGGGACAGGAGGAGCCTTACGTGTAGCTCCACTGAAACTGTCGTGATTGAGTTACCTGCATCGATCTGTTGTGGGCACAGACAGTGGTCTGTCCCCACTGAGGAAAGGTTAAACAATGCTCAGAGCAGCACAACACCACGCCTCGCACCCTCAGAGCGCAGAAACCTGAGCTGCTCCTGCCTCCTTCAGCCTGCAGGTCTTACTTTAACTAAGTCGGCCCCTGAAGACGGGATGCAACTTCCAACTTTGGCTGTTGGGTTTCACAGCAGACCCAACCCGGACTGTCAAATGTGACTCAGTTCATCTGGCGTTAAGGCACAGCGGCATCTTCCCTCTGCTGACATCACCCACGCTAATCCTGGGGAGTAACAACTGGGCTTTCACGAGGCAGGACGTAAATAGTAAACAAATATTAATAATGAGGAACGTGATCCATGAAATGCCTCTCAGCTAGTAGTCTAGCTGAGCTGCCCACTAAAGACTCCCTTGATTAGCGAGGAAAATATGACACAACACTTTCCCTCCAAAGAGTCAGATAAAAGCCATCTTGGGTCACATAGAAGGTGACTCAATCCTCTAGGCAGAGCCAGGCACGGGTCCCCCCAGCACGTTTGTGACTATTCCAGGACAGGGTGCCACAGGGATACCAGAGGGCACCTGGCAGCGTCACTGCATCACGGCGACACGCAAGCCATGTCCTCCTCCAAAGGGAACAACTGTGGCCAGAGTGAGGAAGGTAAAGTCCCATTGCCACGCAAAAGCGGTCAGGCCAGCAGCTCCACAGCAGGTGCGGGGTGGGGGTGGCTGCCTCACTTCAGCAGTGAAACTGCCGGCTTGTCTAAAAAGAGCTTGAAATACTTCATCTAGCATGGCCAACGTTCATTAAGTGCCCTTGTGCTGGATGCGGAGAGAGCAAAGCAGAATTTGTAACAGCGACCAAGTGAGGCAGACGCGCAAAGTACTAATGAACAATAGTGATTAAAACAACTGGTACACTCTGCGATAAAGGAACCATCACGTAAGTCCACAAACAGATGAAAGCTGAAGAGGAACTGACCAACTCTCAGCTCGTGTCCAGCAGAGCAGGTGAGAGATGGTGTGTCCATCTGTGCTCCCCAGGCAAGGTCGTGGGTGAGTCATTTAGGCTGCACCAGCGTGTGGGGGAGGGAGGGCAGGATGTGGCACTGTGGGGGACACATCTCCACACGTGTTCTTTATGACTGCACTGCCTTGCTTCACTTATACTTATTGTGGTAAAGAATGAACATTTTAATTATGAGATTTCAAAGTTTTCCAACATGCCCGATTTTTAACTAAAATTATATTTTAGCAAATATGAGATATTCTAAAATTTATTAAATGCTGCTCATCTGAAATGAAGTGCTCTAAGTGCTCACCTAACATCAAGTCAGGTCTTTTCATCTCTGGTTCAGGGTTACCCAGGGCCCCTGCCAACCTCTGACTTGCAGGCAAAGCCCTTCCTTGATCAGGGAGCTGTAAATTCTGATTTCTAGAATCAGAGCACAGCTCAGGGCTTACGCTCGATTTCATACCATGAAATACATTGAAGTGCTTGTATTTATTGTATCAATTTGTTTAGTTGCACTGGGAACTAAAGAATAGGTCTGAGGATATTAATTCCACTAATTGAAAATAAAGAAACTCCTATTTATCTAGAGTCCAAGTAACCACCAAGCAAACTAGTTCCTTGTTTTCCCTTAGAATTCTAAAGCGAGAGATTCACTAAATTTTGGATTTCATAAATGAGGAAACTGAGTCCCAGAGAAACCCCATTAGGTTTATATGTGATTTTAAACATTCAGATAAGAGCTTGCAATCCCATTTTAATACCATAGGTGAAGGTGCAAAAATAAAAAAAATCCTGATGTAAAAGCAATTATTCTCTGAATTCCTACCGGCAGTGGGGTAAGTTAGGGCAGAGCTTAGAAGGGCAAGGCCACGAACAACTCTCCCTTTCCCGGGAAACAGCAGTGTGGTCCCTGACCATGTGCACACACAAACACAGGCCCACACAGATACATACACACGGACACCTGTGCCCCAGAGACACACACACAGACACACCCGTGCTGACACATGTGTACTGATACATCTTATACCCACAGATGTACAGATACACGTACACATGTAGACACACCTGTGTGAACACAGATGCACACACATAGACACATATGAACTCACGCACTGCAGCTGGCAGACCTCCAGCCTTGCCTGTCACACACTACTCCTGAGGAGCTGTGCCTTAGGGGAGACCACAGGAGGGGCCGGAGTGGTGTGGCCATGTGGGCATCTGTGGCTGTCCAGGTGCAGATCCAGGAGAGGGTGTCCTGCCTGGGGACACTTGCACTTAGCTCTGTGTGCACTGAAGAAAGCAGGGCTGGGCCAGTGTGTGAGTCATGACAGTCACACGAATGACAAGCCCGAGTTCTGCATAGTCCAAATTGTCCACGCTGCACGCCTTGGTGGGCACATCTCATCTTTAGCCTGACCTACCGCTGCCCACACTCCCTCCCTCCTGGCCTCCTGGATCGTGAAGTTCTGTCTCCATGTCCACATCTCAAGCAGTAGCCTCAGGCCAGGGCCCTTCTCTGAGTCCCAGACCCCTATGTTTGCTACCAACCTGGTGTCTCTGTCAGCACCCCTTCTCAGTGGGGCTCACAGAGACCTGTGACTCCCCTATAAACTCACTCTTGCTTCAGTCTCCCATGTCGGGAGGGACACCACAGTCGCCTCTGATTCTTATTCCTGTCTCACCTCACAGCGTGCCCAGCACTCAACCTTGTAGGTGTCACCATGAAAAAAACACATCCAGGACCGAACCCCTCTGACACTCTCAACTCCCAGTCCAGCCTCATCCTGACATGTGAGAAGGTTCTGCTGCGTCTCCTGCCGAGCGTGGACGTTCCCGCTCTTCCCAGCAGCTGGCCCCTCAAGTACATCATGGCACCCACTGGATGGGTGCTCAGTGCATGGCATGTTCCAGAAGGCCCAGAGCATCCCCTAGCCTCTTCCCTCTGACTGCGCCCACTGTGTCCTCTACCTGGTCATGCTGCTCCAGTGCTATGGCCTCTGGTGTCACTCACGTGTGGCCCAAATCTCCTTCCCTTCTCTGGCCTGTACACCAGATCGTCTCCCTGCCTGGAACACGTTCCTCTGATGTTCCTGCCTCTCCCCAGGTCCCACTGTCCACTCAGTGGTCAGCGCCTCACAGAGGCCCCTCAATAAACATCCTCCTTCTCTAATCTCTCTCCAATCCATTTTCTCCTTCACAGAGGTTACTCTTTGTTGATACAGTAGCTTACCTACCTTCCTAGTGGAGGGCAAGCTCCATGAAATGAGCAATTTTCACTTCTTCAAAGTGCTACATTCCTGTAACAAATGAATCCTTTGTTGCCTCTTTGTGTCAGCTCCTCTACATCCAGTCTCTCCCAGGCGATATAACTGGAAGGATGGATTTGTTGATTGATTGACAGGCAGGCTTGCTTCCTGGATTCTTTGCAAGGAGAGCTCCACCAACAAGTTGTCCTTGCACGAGGTTCTAGTCTGGATCCCAGTTAGAGGAGGCCAGTCTCAGGCTTCAGGGAACTCATGTCACACAGACTGGGAGGGATGGGGTCAGCTCACGGTGCAGCAGTGCATGCTGTGGGGGCAGCAGAGGCCCTGGACAGGGGAGTGAGGGGCCCTGGCCTGCAGGTGTGAGTGAGCTCGGGGGCACCTGGGCCTGCCTCCCCAGCCCAGTCAAGACCACATATGCCTCTAATAGCGCCATGCCCACTGTGGCTTACACTAGCACAAGGAGCTCAGTGTGTGCAGCGGGGCTCTTGCCAACACATCCCTGAACCTCCAACGACACCCATGAGGCAGACACCATGCTGATCTCATCTTACAAGTGAGGACGATCCCTGCTGAGTTTTGACCTAATCCTAAAATCTATGGGGATCCACTGAGCCCTTATAAGTGGTGAAAGGACACCATCAACTTTGCATTTTAGAAAGACCACACTGGCAGATGATGGAGAACATGCTGGAGACGCTGGGGCCCAGGAGAGAAGAGAGGCTGGAGCCTGACGAGGTCCCTCAGAGAGGCACCTGCACATTTGCCCCATGTGCACACTGTCATACTTAGACACGAGTTTAACAGAATATTTACATTCCATTAAAATAATAGCAGTTTCATAAGGAAAGAAAACCATAATTAAATATGCATGTTTTAGTTTCTCAGTACTCGGCTATACCAATGGGAAGCTATGCCCCAAACCATGGATCAGGACCCAACTGATACAGATGCCCCCACAGCATAAACAGAGCTTCAAAACAAAATGCCATCATGGACTTGGGGGCTCGCAAAGCTAACCCTCATGTTAAATCTGCTCAAGTAGTCAGAGCTTCAGTCATAAACTTTCATTACTGTTCATTTTATTCTATTTTCATTTTTATATCTTTGAATAGGACCTTGCTCTGTTCCCAGGCTGGAGTGCAGTGATGGCATCATGGCTCATGCGATCCTCCAGCCTCAGCCTCCCCCAGTGCGGAGATAGCAGGTGCTACCAGGCTGAGCCTCATTCCGGTTTATTACCTGCTTTGCCCCAGCTCTGCAATCATCTGGTAACAACTCAGGCTTCTGATACTTAAAAACAACCAGGGGTGTTGAGATTCTGTGGGTTAATCACGGTGATTACATTTTTAAGGACCCCTATGAGAGAAAATTTTCGTATACTTTATTATAAAAATCTAGAGATTCCAAAATGTTTTGTATATATACAAATATGTCATTTAATCACGAGTTTAGATTTTGAGTAAAATAACCTACTTCCAGCGATGTGTGTTCACTCTAGAAATCAAAGCGGCTGACTGAGATATCTTCAAACGGCCCCAGGCTAGCCTGACCCCCTGCCTTCCTGTTGAAGGGGGCTCTTTCTTTGATTCATGCTTTTACATATTCATTACCTCCTGCAAAAGCAAAGTTAATTGCACAGGCTTTAGTTAAGTTGAGCAGAATGACTAGGGAAATCTCATCCTTGTTCACACATCAGAAAAATCTATCAGTCAAAAAAATTAAATTGATTACAAATTTAATCAGAAGCTCAAAGTAGCTCTGAAAAATGATTTTTAGAAAGTACTTGTTAAAGTACTCGTATTAGTTTTCTCAAGTTGCCAGAACAAATTGCTACAAACCAGGTGGTTTAAAAACAGGAGAAGCTCATGCTCTATCGGCTCCAGAGGTGGGAGCCCCAGGATCAAAGTTTTTACAGGGGTGTTTTGGGTCAGCGGCCTTATCCTAACCAGTTTCACCTGCAGTGGCCACGTTTCCAAATAAGGCATTCAGAGGTGCCGGGGTTGGATTTGAACATGTGACTCTTGGGGGGCACACTCAGCCCCTGACAGCCCAGATGAGTGGTGACCTCAGGTTGCCTTCCTCCCCTCTTTTCTTCCTTATTTATTTGCTTACCCAAAGGGACTGTTTCTTCTCTTACCACCTGGGGCTGCTCCAGGGCAGCTCAGACCCGGGGCCAAGGCCCGGTACCAAAGACGTCTCCCTCTCCACTGTCCCCTGTGCTGGCCAGAGCCCCAGGGCCCCACAGAGGAGGAGGCAGCTCCCCTTCTTTGACTCTTTGTTTTATAAGTAGAGAGAAAATAATGTTTTTCCAGCAGTTGGCTAGGGACTGTGGGAGCCTCACTGTGCCCTCTGGGGTCCTCACGAATCCCTGGAATTGTTTTTTAAAATTGAGATATAATTCACACTCCACAGCGTACCATTTGGCGTGTTTTAGTGCAGTCACCCAGGAAGGCCTTTGCAGACATCCAATTCCAGAATGTTCTCATTACCATCAGCTGTCACCCCCAGCCCCCTCCCAGCCCCGATAGCCACCACCTGTTTCTGTCCCCACAGACTCCCCAAGAACACCCACCCCTGCATGTTTCGCAGGAGTGGAGTCGCACGAGTGCTGCTTTTGTGTCCTTTCTCACTCACGGTGGTGTGTCTGGGTTCACCCTCTGTGGCCAAGCACCTCACCCACCCTGAGGAAAACCCCCCATCCACCACCTCCCATGGAACGTCCACTGGAGGGCGCCCCAGACACTCTGAGCATTGCAACTTCTCATCAGCAAAGATGCAGATTTAGGGATTAGACACGATAGGTTTACTTATAAACTACCTGAGGTAGCTTCCTCTCCGACTCTGCAGCTCCAATGGACACTCAGAACTGTATTTAGCTGCAGTACAATCAGAAAATGTAATGGGGAGAACTTGTAGACACAGAAGCACATGGCCATAGGCTATGGCCTTCCCAGCTGTCTTCCCCTCTAGTCCAAGTGTTTGAACAATTAAAGTGGAATAAAATTTATTAAACATTAATATGAGCCACTGGATTTTCATCTCAAGTGTAATACGTTAATGTATTGCTTGGCACTATTGAATTTGTAGCCTAAGATCCCATTTTGGTGCCAGGAGAGAACTGTTTTTGTGCAACCCCTGGGGAACCTGACACCCCACCAGATGAGAAACCATCATGGCTCGGCCTTATCTGGAGGCTTGAACTCCACAGCCAAGAACAGCCTTTCACAGAATCAAAGACCTGAAAAGGGTGGTCTCTTTGCTGGACACAAAGAAGCACAGGTCGGGAGCCATTCCGCTGCCTGGGATGTGCTCAGCGGACAGCACCGTTGGGGAAATAAGATGCTGAAAGGTTTTTGAAAATAAGCCCAAGAAAGTGAAGCTGAAGTGATAAAACCAGATGTTCTTTGATAACCTATACCCCAACTGACTTTGCTGTTTACGTCCTTGCTCTGATTTTGAGAAATCAGAGGTTGAAATGGGGCAGTCTAGGAGCTGCAAAAATAAAAATCAAAAAGAAAAGTCATTTGTAGACTACTTTTTAAGAGAGCCTACGCTTGTATGGGGTGTATTTTTAAAAGCTACGGAGTTTATCTAGTGTTGGGAATTATCCCAAGTTATTTCTTGACTTTCCTCAGGAAGCTTTACTCTCCTCAAAATATTTCTTCCTAAATTTGGTACTGTGGTGTCATTTTCTGAAAGTCACTTTCTCGTGAAAGTGCTGCTCAGAAAACCACCACAATGAAGTGATTATTTCACAAGTTGTATTAATGATTTTTAAAAAATCAGCAGCTGCTAATAGCTGCCAGTTTGAGTCAACCTCTCAGTGGATGTCATGGGGCTTCCCAGGGACGGTACAGGGGAAAGACAATTCATATCTTACTTGAAAATAGTTATAATTGAGCCAGAGAAATTTAGAGAAGTTGGTGAGAGTTTCAGTCCTGTGTGTCCATTATAAGGAACAAATGAAACTTCTGCGGGAATACAGGGAAGGGAAGAAGAGGTGGTGTGGGCTGACCCGAAAACTGCGGCCTCAAGAGGAGGAGGGCGAGCCCAGGACAGGCACCGCGGGGCAGGGGCCCCTCAGCAGCGCAGACTGACCTCTGACAAGTCCCCACCTCCTCCGGAGCTGTGCTAAATGCTGTCATAACTTTGCACTACTTCTCTGAATGCCTGGGGAGGTGGGCAAGAGTAAAGTCAGGAAAGCAAGATTATGGCAGAAGAGCAATTCAGCAGTACTCTTCAGCATACTAAAAATTTTATTTTTTGATGGCGAATACCTCAACTCCCAAATCCAAAATGCTTTTTTTTTTTTTTTTTGAGTCAAGAGTTTTACTCTGTTGCTTAGGCTAGACTGCTGTGGTGTCAGCCTAGCTCATATCAACCTCAAACTCCTGGGCTCAAGTGATCCTCCTGCCTCAGCCTCACAAGTATCTGGGACTATAGGCACACACCACAGTGCTCACCTAATTTTTCTATTTTTAGTAGAGATGGAGTCTCGCTCTGTTGCTCAGGCTAGTCTTAAACTCCTGAGGTCAAGCAATCCACCCCCTTGGTCTCCCAGAGTGCTGGGATTACAGGTGTGGGCCACCGCACCTGGCTCCCAAATGCTTTCATTACACAACAGAGAGAGCTCTAGTATATTCACCTTAATTGATTAAAACAAGATGTTGTGTTCCCTTTAATTTCACTATTGCTACAAAATATGCATTTTGAAAAAAATTTCTATGACAAAGTATCTTCAATTGTCTGTAATATGAAGTTTGGTCTCTGGGTGAGATGAAAATCTCTACTTTCTAAGGGTCATTTACCAAAAGCATTTAATGTGTTTAATTAACTCAATAATAAATTAAAATGGATCACTGAAAAGCTTGTGTTTTTATAAATTCTAAAGCAAATATGTCTGTTTCTTATCATTGGATTTTATTTAATTTTAAGAATCTAAAGACCAATAGTTAAGTTCTATCATTTTATGCAGAAAACTACTTGTTGGCAGTTTTTGGAAGTGAGGTGAATTTGAACCCCTGGTGTTTGATGTGACCAATGTACCTGCGAGTGGACAGAGCTAGAGGCTCAAAGTCAGCCCCAGGTGAACTTGGCCTTGCCTTCTTCACTCCCCTCTGCCCCCTAATCAGAGTCTGTCCTTGCACATTTGGCTTGTTTCATCAGAACCTTTTCCTATTCTCTGATTGAAAACATCTTTTTCCTTTGAGGGTACTGGGCACTGGGACTGCATTATGGGGTGACAGGGCAGATGTAGGCGTGGGTACCGGGTCGCCACGGGGTAAGAGACTTGGACGTGCCTCTGGCCCTGACTGCTCTAGCACAAATCCAGCTTATCAGGACGAAAACAAGGAAGGCTTTTGTGGGGATCTATCCTTGTGATTGCTAAGTCATGCCTGATTTTTTTTTTTTAAGAAAAAGGTCTTAGGCAGATTTTGGACTTCATGAATGGAAGCTAATATCTGCAGACAAGTGAGAATGGTTTCACTTTCAAAGCTTCATGGCATTCTGAAGAATCCCAGTGCTGAAAAAGGACAATTATTTTTTATTCTAAGTGTCAGATTTTTATGTCACCTGTTAATGCAACACTGAACATACACAACGCGTGCGCGTGGTAAAAACAACAACGACGGCAACAACAGAATTACGATCATTAACGACGACAGGGAGCCTGCGGCTTCCTTCTTTCTAGGCAACTTCTGCCACCAGGTTTTGGACTTTTTTTCTTTGTCAGAGATCTTCAAAGTCTACGTAAGTTCACAAAGGTAAATATCCCCCAAGGATAAACGTTCAAACATGAAACCCAGCCGGGCCCTGGTGCCCACCCATCCCAGCAGACAGTGGTCCAGACCTCTGTCCCAACCCAACGGAGCAGGAGACCCTCGGGATTCTGCATCTTTGTTTCTTAAACGGAACCCAGTATCTTTGAAATCAGTCCACACGGCACAGAGGGCCTGATGTCACTCATTTCGTTGGCATCACAGGATTCCCTTGGATAGACACACAGTAAAGTGACCAATTTCTTGTAGATGTACAAGTGTGTTCATTTCCAGTTTTTTATTCCTGTAAACCTTCTGCAAGAAATAGCTCCTTCTGCATTTGTGAGCATATGGATGTTTCTGTGGGATGAATTCCAAGTTAATTAGCTGAGTCAAAAGGCCTGTGCATTTTATTTTATTTTTGAAAATATTTTTTATTCTGGCAAAATACAGATGTCACAAAATTTGCCATTTCACTCATTTCAAGAGTGCAACTCAGTGGCCTTATGTACATGTGCAATGCCGGGCATCTGTCATCACTGTTTCCAAGCGGACCCTCTCTCACCCTTAAGCAGCCCCCCCCCCCGTGCCCCCTGCCCTTAGTGGCCTCCACTTTGCTCTGTCTCCACATCTGTCTCCTGCTGCTGAGTCTCAGTGTCCTTTGCACATCTGGGGCACAGTCCTTCACCCACATGCGATTTCCAATGCCATGTCATCTGTGGCTTCTCATTTCATTCTCTTAGCAGCATCTTTCAAGAGCTAAAGTTTTTAATTTTAATAGGTCCAATCAGTCCATCTTTTCTTTCCCAGACTGTCTTTGGTGTTATATCTAAAAATCACCAGACCCACGGCCACCTCCTTGAGGTTTCACAGTTCTTTGTTTTACATTTCCATCTATGATCTATTCTGAGTTATTTATTTATTTTGCAGTTTTTGGCCAGGGCTGGGTTTGAACCCACCACCTCCAGTATATGGGGTTGGCACCCTATTCCTTTTGTCTGTTTTTTTTCTTTTTTTACAGTTTTTGGCCAGGGCTAGGTTTGAAACTGCCACCTCCGGAATATGGGGTTGGCGCCCTACTCCTTTGAGCTACAGGCCACAGGCACTGCCCTGGCACCTACTCCTTTGAGTCACAGGCACCGCCCTATTCTGAGTTAATTTTTATGGAAGGACAAAGATCTGTGTCCTGGACTATGGCCTGTCTTGGTGACTCTGTGTGGTCTGAGGCGTACATGTACTCTGCTGCTGTCGGGGGAAGTGGCCACAGGATCAGTCAGATGCGGGCTTGGTGGTGGCTTCCAGTTCACCTGTGCCCTCGCCGAGTTTCTTCCAGCAGCTGTGTAGTGGATTCACCAACCTCTCCCTGCAGACCTCAGATCGTACCTGCATGGCTTGAGGCACAAGTGCAGCAAGGACTGTCATGTCTTCTTGGAGACACTGGAGCAGAAACTGGAAGGCTTAGCTGCAGCTTTTTATATATACCCTGGAGTTTCCTTCTCTGGCTCATGTCTGGGAGCTTTTGTAACAGAAGGCTGCGACATTTTGTCCAATGCTTTCTCTGCACCAATTGAGACGTTGAGGTAATTTCTTCCTTTGATTTTTTTTAACTTGGCATTGATTAATTTTCTTATGTTGAACCACCTTCACGTTCCTGGAATAAATCCCACTTGGTTGTAGGTCATATCCTTTGAATATGTGTGTGCTGCTGGATTGGTTTGCTAGTATTTGGTTGAGAATTTTAGTACCTGTATTGGGAAGGGATGCTGGTGCAATTTCCTTTCTTTATAATTTCTTTGTCTGGCTTTGGTATGAGGGTAACACTGGTCTCAGGAATATGTCTGCAAGCGTTCTCTCTTATTCCAGTTTTTGAAGAGTTTGAGAAGGATCAGTGTTAATTTGTCTGTATATGTTTTGTGGAATTCACCAGCTGGTCCTGGACATTTCTTTCTGAGGATGTCTTTTATTGAGACAGGTTTAGTGGCCTAACATATGGTCCATCCTAGAGAATGTTTCAAGTGCAATTGAGAAGAATTTGTATTCTTCCTTCATTAACTGGAGGGATGTCTGTTCTATCTAGTCAATTTACAGTGTTGTTCATGCCCCTTTTTCTGTGTTAAATATTAATAACATTTCTTTATAAATCTCTGTCAAAATGTGCCACCTTTGTTACCAGTGGTGCACGCACATCTCCAATTCTCATGTGTGGGAGGAGCCATCTATTCCTTCCTTCAATCGTGTGTTTATCTCATATATTTGGTGGCTCTGCTTTTTTGGTGCGTGTGTATTAGAATTGTTTTATGCCTCATATCCTTGGTGAATTAACCCTTTTATGAAGATACAAGTATCCTTTGTGCCTCATTTTCTTCTCCTCTCTGATATTACCTTCAATATGTTTGCTTAATTTTTTATTTTGGGGGAGGAGTAAACAGTTTTGATTTCCCTTTCATTTCCTTTTGTGTATTTTTAAACATCTTCTTTGTGTATAATTTAGGACTAAATTTAATCTCGTTTAAGTTGATAGAAACTTAACTCAGTAACAAAAACTGCTCTGTCACAGCTCACTGCCTGTTGTCTCAAGTCCCATTTTTGCACACTGTACACCCAATAACACAGGTTTATAATTATCTTGTATGCAGTCATCTTTTAACCCCTGTGGCAAATAAAAGGTAGGGTAACACACCAAATGCACCATAATATTTGCTTTCCTATGTATTTGCCTTTACTGAAGATCTTCTTTGAATATCTTTGCACCATGCTTTGATTTGGGTGCCAGTGGCTCCCCTGAGCATTTTTTGCACAGAAGGTCTCAGGTTTTGTTTATCTGGAGATGTCTTACTTTCTCCCTTTTTTTGAAGGATGGTTTTACTGGATATAGACTTCTTGGTTGACTCCTTTCTTAAGCACTTTAAATATGTCATCCCATTCTCTTTGGAAATATTTTCTCCTGCTCCATCCATTTTGCTCTGTTGATCACGTCCTTTGATACGGGAAGAATAGAGAGCCACCCACACGTGGCAGGAAGGCTGCAGGGGTGGCAGCATCACAACTGGCTTTGATGGATGGCCATGGCCTGGGTCTAGGATGAGCAAGTGTAATTCAGACGCTCTGCTGCCCTGTGAGTTCTTTCTGCTCTATTTCATCTGACATCCACTGACTTATTTCACTAGGAATTTAAAAAGATACATCAAGACAGAAACAATTCACTTTGGACAATTTGGGGACTCTCCTAACTCTCCAGTTAGAGTCACAGGCAGACCTCATCAGGGAAAGATGGTGAGGAGAGTGTCCTTACTTTGGGGGCTCCGTTCCCCTTAGGTAAGGAAAGTGGGGCTATGTGTTTTGAGGCAGCCATGAGACCCACATTGGGAACAGTCTATGATGCCCAGTGGCGAGATGAACGTCTTCACGTCAATCCGACCACAAGTATCAATTTGTTTCTTTAGGTTCTTGTGCGACAGTCAGGTGTCTTTGTGGAATTTGCATGTTATTGCTCACATTTAGGGTTCCAAGCACATTAATGGACAGCTTTGATAAATCACAGCTATCGCCCAAGATATAGGAGGGGGATGGGAAGGGTGAAGGAGGCTTTATGGAGGGAGGGTAAATGGTGGGACCACACCTATGGAGCATATTGCAAAAGTACATGTCAAATCTACTAAGTATAGAATATAAATGTCTTAACACAATAATTAAAGTAAATGAGGTGAAACCCCATATTAACCAATTTGATCTAAGCATTCCAAATTGTATATAAAATCAGCATATTGTACCCCATAAATGTATTAAAATATATATGAAAAAAAATACATTCCTCCAGAAAAAAAAAAAGTTTTGAAATACACAAAAATGAAGTAAAGTAAAATCTGCATGGATATAAACGCATGAAGTCCTCCTAGCAGCACCAATAAGCAGAGTCTGTTGAAACTTGCAAAGGCGAATCAGAAAGGACTCTGTCAACTGAGTTTCTTGGAAATGAAATAAGGGACCATAACATAGTCTGTCTCAAAACTTTGGTAGGTATCCTCAGGAAGTAAATAGTAAACCTAGATGAAATGATTCACTTTGACAGACCCAAACAAACCACATTGGTTATAGAAACCAACAGCTCCTACAATAATCTTCAAGCCAGGAAAGAAGACTAAATTCTGATATAATTTGCTAATTTGCTGGTCATAATCTAGTAAATAACTTCAGCATTTTCAATGCCCTTCTGGATGTGGGGCCCCCTGTGCAGGTGACCTTCCATCTCCGCCCTCACTGACCAATGCACCCGGCACACAGACATGGCCCCAGTGATGGATGTTGCGTGATTCTGCTACTGATGGCCCCAGCATCACTCAGGCAGAATCTATGCTTGCGGAGAAATTCTTTGACAGATTTTAGTTCCCTTTCAAGGACACACTGGCCAGCTTGATGAAACCTTTCATGTGGCTTAAGTTGCAATTTCATGAATATTAAAATGGACTCTGCACTGGAAAATGCAATAAAAACTCTCTCCTGATGCCACAGACCGAGCTTTGCCGTCTGAGAAACAAGACATCTGGAGAAGGCAGAGTGGTTCAGGTGCCTTCTGGGGTCCTTGTCTCCTTGCAAATAGAAAATCTACCTCTTCTACCTTGTTAAGGGTGAATTAGCAGCTCCATTTGTGTGGGAGGCATGTAAGTTCTAAAGTCCCATCTCTCTCAATTTCATGTGACCTTAATAAGGGAAGGGGACGCTGGGCTGTGTCCACAGAGTGTGCCTGACAGAAAATCTTTTCTTTTCCTTAAAGCAGAGCACGATGAGAAGCCAGGCAAGAGCCAGATTTAGCTCATGTAAGAAACAAAATCCTAAACCCCAGAGATGAGGAGGAACATGCCTGGAAATGAACACGCCATCGGGCAGCCCGCCACCCCATCCCAACCCGCCCAATGGGCTTCCTTTGTCTCTGAGCACCCGGGTGGCAGGAGTTTGTGTGGGCTCCTGCCTGAGCCGCTGTCTGGTGTGATGCTGAAAGGCATGGATGGAAGAACTTCCTACTGATTCCCCATTAAGAATGGTGTGCCCTCAACACGGAAACATGAACTACTAAAGCTAACATATGACACTATGTGTTAAATACTGTACAGCAAGACCCACCCAATATAACTTGTTTTTCAAGAGCAGAGGTCCTGCCCATTCCACTTGAAATCCTGGAGGAAAAATGCTACCCACTGACGTTCCTCCTTGTTCCCTTGGCTCATCCTCTTCTGAGGATGCCCCGCCCCTGGGAGGTGCAGTCTGAGAGCTCTCAGCTGCCCGTTCAGTTATAAGAGCACATCCTCATGGCCAAAAGCAAAGACAGCTAAGAAATTGTTCTCGAAATGATAGACTCTCAAAGGAAAGAGTTGTTTACATTGAATCTGCTGAAAGCATGGCAGGAATGGACTAATTATAGCCAGAAGGTTTTAGAAAGCAAAGAACAAAGAGCTAAAGACAGTGAGACAGAACTGGTTCAGAACACCCTGGGGAGCTGAGGGGAAGAGCAGCTCCACAGGTCAGGGGCAGGTGTCTTGGCCCCCTTGACCTTTGTGTCTATTGCCCGTAAAATGGGATAACATCATTATAAATTTGATAGGACTATTTGATGACGAAATTTGGGAACTTATACAAAATGTTCAGACAGTTCCCCGTATGAGGCAAGTGCTCAAGGGATTACAGACCTTTTTCTTCCCTGCCTTTCCCCCTACTACGCCCACCCACATGGCTTATCAAACACACAGACATGCACACAGATAAAACATAGGGGAGATTAATGACTATTTCCATAAAAGTTATTTGTGGGTATAAATATATATCTTTCACAGGATGCTTGTAGTGAACACTTCATCACATGAATATCCGTATCACTATGTCTGCAGCATCAGAATAACTGCCGTGAATTCTTTCTTATTCTATTCCCATGAAAGCCTCTTCCTTCTCCTTAAGTTCACGAAAATCATATAGAATAGTGAAAGCATTAACGTAGTTCTTTTTCTGTGCCGGTACAGTACAAGGCCTTTCAAGCTCTTCCTTCAATTTCATTCTTCCATAACATCTCAAGTCTGCAAGGCTGTCTGATTATCCAGGACACTGAACTCTGGCTCAGGGATTAAATAACTCTCTCAGTGTCAGGGACACTACAGCATAGTCAGGATTCTGGGCAAAGCCTCTGTGTCCCACACCCAAGTAACCCCCCACACAGCACTGTCTGGCACGGCACAGGGGCTGGCCCATAGACAACACTGTGTAGTGTGGCACAGGGACCTCCCCCATCCACGGCACTGTCTGGTACAGAGACACCACTCCCCCCAGAGCACCCTGTCTGGGTGGCACAGGGAGCACACCCCCACATAACAGTACTATGTGGTGTGGCCCAGGGATCTCCCCCATCCACAGCACTGTCTGGTACAGTGACACCACTCCCCAAAGAGCACCCTGTCCGGGTGGCACAGGGAACACACCCCCCCATAACAGTACCGTGTGGTGTGGCCCAGGGAACACTCAAGCTTTACCTTTGCCCCCACTGCACCATAATATTGCTTCAACTTTTTCACTTAACTCAATAAAGTTGAGTTCACTGGACTCACTTGACACGTTTCCTTCAAGTGAGTCCAAAGAGAATCTTAGATTCCCCAAGTGCTTCTTTTTTAAAATCGAGAGTAAAAAGGCTGTGTTCTCTGTTCATAGGATTTGTCGAAATTCAAAATTCAGTAAGACTTCACATAGATTATGAAACTAGCTTTTATGCTACTCCAGGCAAATGTTTATTCATGTAGAATCTCAAAAAGAATTTAATAAAATGCAAGCTCTGCAAGACAGGACCTGACAAAGATTAGCCCTGGCTCTACCGCTCTCCTTTGAAAGACACAAATACAATTTGAAAACTAAGGAATATCCAACTATAACCTTCCTTTGATCTTGATGATCATTATGAATTTTGTTTCTGGAAGTTACAAAGTGTAGGCAATCAGAGTTCCATGTGAAATTAAAATCTCTTTAAAGTACACACTGGAATTTATAAAGTTATAACTGAGGTTCTAGAAAAGAACCTGAGATAGGATAAAACCATAAGGATCATATATCTTTGATGAAAGTGTTAAGTTATGTACGTTTATCCTACAGCTCTCGGTTATAGAGAACCTTAGCCCACCGGCATCCATGGGCACGTTTTATCCACCACGATTTCACAAGTCCGTGACTTTACATCCTTCAGCAAACCAACACTCAGGGGAATGGTTTAAAATCTTTGGGGTAACAGCAGGTAAAGACAGAAAAAACAAAAAAAACAGAGTTGTTGGCAGACATATTTCCTGAGATTTCATTAACTCCCCTGGAGACCCGCAAAGCCGTGCTCACACTGCCTCTGCGTCTGCCTGCTGCCAGCTGACTCCGGATAATAATGCTCATCTAACCCCACAGGCATGTTGTGATGCTTCATTAATTAAGGCTCCTAAAATGATTTCAAATTCCCAGGCAGGTGTCTGGAGAAGGTGTGCAAATGATGAATTCCACTGTGAGCAAAACAGTACATCTCTCTTCCCATCCTTGTCGCAGAGGGATTACTGAGCAGATGTGTCCGGACGGCTCAGCTGCAGAGCGGCACCTGCCCTTGGCTGAACTGTGCCCTGACACAGACACGGAGCTCAGGGTCGGTTTTTCCCCTATTTGTTTTCAAAGGATCGTAATTGGCTTTTACAAGAACATTTAAAACCCCTTTAGGGTTTATATCTATAATCCTACTTAATCCATGTCCCAGTGCTTTCGTGGAGAGCTGTTTCCAGGGCAGGGGTCTGACCGCAGCCCCTTCCATTCTGGTGGGGCTGAACACCTGGTGCTCCGATGGAACAGAGGCAGATAGTATGTGTCCCTCCTGGCTGGAGGCTGTGCTTTTCCTCATTTTACTCCCCACCTGGAGGCTGGAGGAGCTGCCCGAGAACGTCAGAGCCACACTGGGGATGACAGAGCCTTTAGCTGCGGGGTTGGTACTGGCTGACTCGTGGCCACGGGAACTTGGACCTTGAGGCCCTGTCCTCTCTGACATGCACCTTCCAAGACCACCTGGTTTGAGAACCTGTCCAGTGGGGGTTCTTGTGGGTTTGAGGTTTTTACGCCCAGCTTGACCCAACATTGCCGCCACACCCTTGGCAGGGGAGCTGGCCTGTTCAGTGGGTCTGGTGATGGCCTGTAGCCCTGTATGTGGAGGGCCCAGGGCCCTGCTTGCTGTTGCCTTTTCAAACGACCAATATCGCATGCATCCCTTTAATTAACTATGGTTATTTGGCTTCTTTTTTTTCCCTCAAGTGAATTAGGTTAAATATCTTGTGGTAAAAAAATCTCAATTTATATCCTATTCAGTATATAAGTTATATATTTCTGCAGAATGAATTACCCCCATTTACTAAATAAATGTAGTGACTTAAAACAAAAATAAGCTTTTTTTTTTTTGAGACGGAGCCTCAAGCTATCCCCCTGGGTAGAGTGCCATGGCATCACAGCTCATAGCAACCTCCAACTCCTGGGCTCAAGCGAGTTTTCTGCCTCCACCTCCCAAATAGCTGGGACCACAGGCACCCGCCATAATGCCGGGCCATTTTTTTGGTTTCAGCCATCATCGTTGTTTTGGGGGGCCCGGGCTGGGGATTCAAACCCGCCACCTTAGGTGTACGTGGCTGGCGCCTTAGCCAATTGAGCCACAGGCACCGAGCCCAAAAATAAGGTTTTATAGTCTTTCTGTCTTGTACGTTTACAACAATGCCTCAGTGGGATGGCTTTGTATTCTAAAAAGTTGTATATAAAACCAGCACACTGTACCCCATGACTGAATTAATGTACACAGCTATGATTTAATAAAAAATAAAATCATAGAATAAAATCATTAAAAATAGAAAGTTGGTAAACAGATACTAAACAGCGTGATTACTCTTAACTTTAAAATCTAACATTGAAAGAAGATAGCACAGGCCTCGCTGTCAGGAGCTTGGGAAACGGTGGGGGAGCAGGACACAGAGCTAACAGGAATAGCAACAGGAAGATGGGAATCGGGTCCTAGAAAGGACACACCAGACCAGCATCCCTGGTCACTTCTGGGCAACTGTGGAGATCGTGAACCACAACCTGACTTCTGTGAGAGTCTAATGTGAAAATGAAATTTTACATCAGAGAGAATGACAGAGAGAGACAGAGGAGACAGACAGGGATTAAGAAACTCAGGGGTTCCGGCCACGAGTCCGCTCTTTCTCCCCACAATGAGGACAGAGTTGTCTTTCTCACCTAGGGTTCCCTCAGCTGGTTGGGCAGACACAGGAGCAAGCACCAAGCAGCTGCCTATGCCAAGCACACTTCAGTCCTAAGACAGGAGTGGCCTCTGCCATGCAGGGCAGAGAGCGGGACCCAGGCACATACCCCAGAGGGCTAATACTCACTCCGTGACACATGGGGGATGGGGCCAGACCAGTGTAGGGTGTTACTGATGGGGAGGTGTTGCATGACCCAGATGAACGGGTGGCCTGGGAAGCTCTCGGGTAACATGCGGGAGAACGGGCCTGTGACAGTGGCAGGCAGGAGACACACAGAGGTTCACACAGGCAGGAGCAGGGGTGCGGGCAGACCTGGGGCCATCTCAGTCTGGTAGCTTCCAAAAGGCACCACCACCTCTGGTAAATATCTATGCTTTTTTCTTGATCTACTTCAAAACTACTTGGGGGGAGGGTAAAATTAAATTATCACCTATGTGTAGAAGTCATTAACAAAAGGAAAGGGCCAGGATCAGGTGAGAAGCCCCTTCCCTGGCAGCTCACACTGACTGCACAGCTTCCAAGCAGTGCTCACGGCTGCCTTGCCAGCGACGGGCTGTCTTTGAGTGGCTGGGAGCATTCTAATTCAGCCCACAGAGTGGTGGAGGATGGGCTGCCATCACCCTGCCCCTCTGTCTGTCCATGTTCCTTGGCCAGAAAGAGCCTGGGCAGAAGCAGCTGCAGGCGTGAGCTCCCTGCCAGTGTGAGCAGCCTGCACAGTGGGGGGTGCACACTCAAGTCACGTGTCCCCACCAACACCAGCACTTCTGGAGCCTGTCTGGGTTTCTCTGGTGTTTCAAATAACACAGACTCCATGGGACACTTCACAGCTCCTCTGAAGTCCCAGGCTCAACCTTCTCCTGAATTTCCCTAAATGGTTCAACCACAAGCTTCTATTTCTTGCCTCCTTCCTGGAAACCAGGCACATCCCTAAGTCTGTTGGTCCCTACGTTTTGTTATTATGAGTCTTTAGAGAGCGAATATTTTGTAATGGCCAAAATCAGTCCAATGGCAAGCTTGGTGAGTACACTGGGAGATTAGCCTGAGTGATGAGGCATGGGTGTGAGATGAGGTGCCAGGTGGGGGGGATGGATTCTCTCCTGTTACTCTGCCTGGGCTGCGGGAGCTGTCACCTGCTGGGGTGACCGGGTGCTGAGCGCACGGGGAGAGATCACTTCAAGGTCCACTTGAATATCAATTTGCAGAATCTTAGATGTTAATCTGGCAGGGATTTGGACATCATTTAGCCTGATCTTCTAATTTTGAAGCTAGGGAAACATGTTGGTGGCTGCCAGCACGTTACCTGGGATCACTCCAGATGAGATGCAGCCCAGCATACACCTGGAAAGCCACCTCTAGATGCTTCATTGTTCACCTACAGGGACACGACACCAAGGAAGCCAGGTGTTTCTGCCTCTCATTCTTGTACCTGCCACATCTCCCCTTTGACCAGGGACCCCCTCTCACATGCTGAAATAACGGGTTTACAAAGCGATGTCAAGGAAAACACTGCATGGACGGGGCAAAGGTCGCATAGCACAGTGAACATACTTACTGCCACTGAACTGTACACTGAAAAAATCGTCAAGACAGTAAGTACTATGTTAAATATATTTTTTCACAATAAACGTAGTAATGCTATTCCTGTAAAGTTTCACCTCATATGTGTCCACGGCTCCCAGCCGTCCAGGCCTGAGCACGAGCTGGGCCCCAGGAGCATTTACAGTGCTTAAGCTATGCATGTTCTTGAATATAAATTTGGTGTTCAAAAATCTCCCAGAAAGGACAGGGACAGTGCAAGAAGAAGTCAAAGGTTGGCCTCTGGCCTGCCCCAGCCCCTGCCCTCTGCCCTCTGCCTGTCAGCCTGTGCCCCACCGTCTCTGCTGTGGGAGCACCTGTTTGCAGTGCCACTGAAAGGCAACTTGTCTCTTTCATAATTACTACACTTTGGTCCATTACAAAGGGTTTAGAGCCTTATGTGGTTATTAACCTGTGACCAGAACTAAAAACTGCTACAGTAAAAATTTGTCAAATGGTCTTAGGGGATGGAAGAAACACAGGTCTGCTAGTCAGATGGTCCTAAGTGTCACTAGGGACTAACAGACTCCACTCACGGTACAGTTTAAATAAAAATTCAATGAAAGTGGATTCATCATGTGGTGCGTCCAGGCCTCAATGACATCATCTGTTCCTTACCGTCTCAGCTTTGTTGATTTCATGTCCTTATTTCACTTGAGTTCGGCTAATTAAATCTTCTCTAAAAAGACCTGTAACTGCTCAAGTCACATGTTCTACAAAAGTGTCAGAGTCTCCCATCTCCCTCCCTACCAGCCACCCAGGGGGGAATAAATTCCCAACATGAGCTGTGTCACGGGGACAGTACGATCGGGACCATGAACACTGGTTACTTACACAATTGCCTCATGAAATCCTTTTCAATAGTCACCCCATTTTGGCCACATCTTCTTGTCCCTAAAACCCATCCTTTTATCTTTCTGGAATATCAAAAATGGTTAAAAAAAAAAAAGAAGAAGAAAAGAAATTGACTAAAACCATCTTAACTATTTAGGAGAGATTCTCTAATTCCATTTTATGCTGAAACCCAGTGTTCAGAGGTCTCAGGCAGGTTCCCCCTGGGCTTGTCTGTAGCCCTGTGCTCGCTGGGGCAGCTGCCTGGCCTCACAGATGCAGCACAGTGGGGACTTCCTTGGGAACAGCGGGTGCTCATTGCACAGGCTACAGGGCACACAGGCCTCGGGGAAGGACCTCTGCCATGGCAAAGGCACTTTTATCCATGAGGAATGAAACAGTGAGGTATGAACTCTTACAGCCACACACCCACGCACTGCTGCTATAACGCCATCCGGGTGCACGGGGCAGCCTTCCAAACAGACAGGGTGCTAAAGGATTGCCCACTCCTGCAGCAGGCTAACAGCAGGATTAAAATGGCAACTCTGACTCTCAAATTAAAAATCTGCATTTGTTAAAATATGCCTTCCACATACAATAATACACAATTCTCATTTTCTCCAATTTGTTCACATAATACTGCCATGCACTCGCGAGCGATTCAACAACAAACATACTGCTCTATGTGGCTCATCCGATCTTTAAATAGTTTCCAACAAATCCTTCACTCTAATCCCAGTTACTAAGACATGAACACACTTAAATCCAAGAATTAGTTTTCTTCGGGCAAGAATTGTTCAGAATCTCGATTCAGGTTCCTTTGTAGAGAGCACTTGCCTTGTAAGCACCAGACAGAAGCAATAACAGCTCTGGATACCAGTGTTAAACCACCATGAAAACCGGAGATTCAAAGGCAATTGTGGATTCCTCAGAGGTTTTCTTAAATTCAGTAGCTCTGATGCTTAAACGACTAGAATTTTCTAAGTCTAGAGCTACACAGTAAAAATCTTACACAATTCTACAAAGAAAGCCAACAAGCCATGGTATTCACCCGAAGGTTTCACAACAGTGAGCATCTAACAGAATCATGTACACAAAAAGCATAGCTAAACCGATGAGGGAACTGGTTTACATTATAAAAGTAAGTCTTTTCTCTTTAAAAATAACTTACTGAGGTCTGCAACTGT
Source organism: Galagoides demidoff (assembly GCA_963574575.1). Taxonomy (NCBI): domain Eukaryota; kingdom Metazoa; phylum Chordata; class Mammalia; order Primates; family Galagidae; genus Galagoides; species Galagoides demidoff. Next base: position 61,317 of record CAUYQV010106383.1, read on the forward strand.
CTAAAACAACTAATTGATGGTAAGCTGGAGCTCCATCTCCTGTGGCAGAGTGTGTATCTGACATTCTCATTATACTCAGGATTAGTCTTCTAGAATATACATTTGCAAATCAAGTCCTTTTTCCATGCCATCTGAAGACTCTCCTCCTTTGGTGGGAGGCAACACTGGGGAAGTGGCACATATACAGCCCAGGCACATATACAGCCCAGGGCACAGAGGAGGAACCTGGCAGACAGAGGAGGGTCAACTCTCCAGTTGCTCCACTTCATGGCTCTGATTACACTGTGGTTCTCAGGAGGACTGAACCAGAGGCCGAGGCCCCTCCCCAACACATAACTGGGGCCCAAGCACATCAACAGAGGGTGGAGGGACTCCACTGCTGAGACCCTCATCATCCCAATCACAGTCCTAAGCCCTTTATTTATGCTATGATTTTATGTTACAAGCAAGAAAGCACCCTAAGTCCTATTTTTAGCTTGATTTCTATACATTGTACTTCTTGGTAAATAATAAAAGTCTGAGTGGACAAGCTAAAATGGGGAATATTTAAGGCGTGTTTATAATGTATCACTTTGTTAAAACAATCTATTTATAGGCTATTTTTCTCTGCTTAAAAAATAGTGATATTTGTATCAATCAGCAAAATGTTTTTATCCAAAAGGTAGGTCTCATTGTTCACATGGACAGTGGGCCATTGTTACCGCACAGCACAGGGTGACAGAGACGGCAGAGAGCCACACGTCACAGGCTAAGTGTATCTCGTGTCACCTCTACGACAATTTCTACTAGCAGTTTATTCTTTTCAAATATCTTCTAAAACCAATTCAAATGCACAATGTTATACTCATTTGTTAGCGTCTTTTTTGAGGTATAACTGAGCTTATTGAGAAAAATGAATTATAAGACATTTTTAAAAAAGAAATATATGGATTGGTTCTTTTTGAACAATGAATCATGGCAAACCATCTATATGGTAGATAGATCTGAATATGTTTTAACTATAGTTTTATCATCTCCATATATTCTTATTCTACCATGAAAACCAGTAAGAACATAATCAACAAAACACTGAGAAAAATACGGTGCAAACATAAATTCGCAGCATCAGGTTGTGTATGGAATTAAATTACATATAGCATCTGACAGAATTTATGCTAAAAGGACCAGTGAAATCACATGGACAGAATGGTGCTGAATTTTGGCAAAATGCCAAAAGCAAAACAAATAAATGGAGATTTGGGTGGAGCCCAGGATTGGGCACATCGCAGGGTTTGCAGCCTCAGAATTTGGTGCAGAAAGATGGGTAGGCAGAAGGATTAACAAAACACGGAAGGCCAAGGATAAAGACAGACAGGAAAGATGTGTTGGGATGAACAGAAGATAAATGAAAGGAACAGAGAGATGAGCAGACCTGGAAAGGGACACGGGGACCGCTCAGTTTGTACAGGAACTAGTGTCCTGTCTCGGAGCAAATCCTCATTTCTTTGCATTAAGGCCGGAGCCAGTGCAAGGATCCGTCCACCTGCCAGCTCTTCCCGTCTTCTCTCTTCATGGAGCTTCAATTATACTGATAGGATCATTTTAATGGTCTCTTCTGAAGCAATTTAGAAAATCTCCACTGAAATATAAGCCTACAAGGGACTCTGTAAATGACCACTAGCAGCCATAAAACCCTTTGTCCTAGAAATTGATGCCGTCAGCCACTTGAATGAGCGAGCCTGCAATTCAGAAGGCTGTGACTCGTCTCACTTTCCTGCCCGTGGAAGGACTTGGCAATGCAATTTTGAAGTAACTTTTCCCATTATCAAAAAGTTGCATAATTAGGACAGAAAATTTAAAACCTACGGGGGGAAAAAGGAAGAAGAAAACACAGAAATTGAGAACTCCATCTTGAAGGACAATCATCCACTTTGCCTGTTACTATACCATACAGACACCTTTCGAGGCTGCTGAACAATAGGTGGGCACTACGGCATTTTCCACTTTTTTAGTAATTCTATAAAACATCACATTTAAAGGCTCTGTATGATTTGATCACATAGTGAATGAAGGTTGTTTCCAATTGTTTGCTTTTATAAATAAAATTGCGATGAACATGCTAATACTTGAAGATTTCTCCCAGAATTATAATTATAAGGCTACAGTATACGATCATTTTCAAAATGCTAGTGAGGTGGCAAAAAAAAGATCTGTGCTAATGAAAGCTGAATATTCAATGTAAGTTTTACCACTATCCTCATTATTATTTTCTGGAGTTTATAGAAATTGTCAAATCGAAAACTAGAAGTTACAACAAAGGAAACCAAGCGTCAGCACTGTGTTTTGCAGTCACTGGGAACTAATTCATCTTTTCAGTAGAGCAAAGGATGATATGTTTTTATCATGCTTTAAAATAACTTTTATTCCATAAATTAAAACAAATACAGCACACCCAAACAAACAAGAGATCCGGATGTCCCCAGGGGACAGGGAACAGTGACGGACCGAGGGCCCCGGGTCCAGGTAGGTAGGTGCTCCTGACTCAGGAGCTGGGGTGCCCTTACTGCTCATTAATTCAGTGCCATGGACACTTTGACATGACCTCTCCTCCCATTGTGGGTCCAGTGGTCCTCCCAGAGCCCAATGTCGTGGGAAACTCATCCTCCACACTGTCACTGCTGCCACACGCAGCAGATTCCTGGGGAGGCTTTGCAGGGAGCCGAGGCATTAGCCTTTGCCTGGTCCCCTCCTCCTGATGGGACCCGGGGAGATGAATTTCAGGGTGAACAGCGGGCACTGTGGTCTCCTAGCTGGTCTCAATGAGAAGGGGGATGTTCTCAGGCTGGTCAGCGCCAGAGTCTACATCCTGTCTTTGGTGCCAGCTCAGCCCAACAGCTGACCTTAGGGGGCTAATGTGTGTATGATCTGAGCTCCAGGGACAGAAAGGGATTCAGAACATTTATTGAGCATTGGGCCTCACGCCACTGGGGGAGGCAAGAGGACAGGGAACCAGATCAAGGTCATGACGACAGCAAAAGCCAGCCCACACACCTGAAGGCGGGGGACAGGGCTTCTGCACTGCCGTCTTCCTCTCTCTCAGAACTAACAGCAAAGTGCTCGGCTGGAAACCCACACCTAACACTGCAGGTGTCTGCTTTCTGAGGCTGCTAACTCAGCACTGCTTAGCCATTTATAGGTGCAAACTACTTTAAAACTCATGCCACATACACATGTTTTAATTAAATGATTACTATGCACCAGGCACCATGATAAGGACCTGCCCCACATAATCGCCTTTAAATCCCTGATGCCCTCTGAGCTGGGCATGTTGTTACCCTCCCAAGTTGTACAGAGAGGCTCCTGAGGTCGTTACTTGCCCAAGGTCACAGAGACATCATGAGAATTCTGGGTCTCTGTCCAGCTGGTTCCAAACCCAAGGCCTGCCCTGCCTCTGCAGCTTTTGATACAAAAGCAGTGGGATTGCTCCCCAGAAAGCCACACACAGAACCTCAACTGTGAGTTCAGAGGCAGAGGGTTCCACTTCCGTCTTCACACCACAGGTGACATCTGCATTGTGACATTCACACAGCAGTAAGACCCTGTCCAGCCTGGCCACCCCCACACCGCTGTGCCCATCTCTCCTGTTCTGGCTCAGGTGCGGCACACAGAGCTCTCCTGCTGGCAGAGGAACTTCCCGTTCTCTGCTATGCTCTTCCTATCCTTCCACACACATCAAACGCCACTTCCTCCATGACGTTCTTTTTCAACTTTAAGCCAGAAAGACCCTGTCCCCTGAATGCTGGAGTTGAAGAGACTATTGAGAAGCTATACGTGACTAAGGTCAATTTAAAGTAGTAGTTTATTTGAAGAAGTCTACTGAGCTTCCATCCCTTCAACTTCATTCCAACACCCAGTCTAGAATCATGCTAAATAAATCCTTTCCAATCCAATTTTTCTGCCTGCCACATACTCCCAAACTCTTATTTAAGTGGGAAACAGGTTGGTGGATTACTTGTAAACATAAACTCACCTGATGATTTTATTATCTACTTTAGGTTACACAAAATAATTTTAGTGTTTTATTTTTGTTTATGATTTTTTTTGAGCGTGATGCTTCTTGAAGCAATCTCTAGGAGAAGTCCAGGCTTTCTCCCGTCTCACAGCAGAAATGGATTCTCTCCTTCAGCTTTTTTCGTTTCCTCTGCCACAAAACAGGCAATCCTTTGTTGATTCTCTTCATTTTGCATTACAAAATGCGTCTTCCCACTTAGCCTGTCCTCAGTGTCAGAAGATGATGGTCTCCTCTCCCAACATAGGATGGGAAAGAATTTTAACTGCGATTCAAGAGGATATTTCCATTGCAAGTTCCATAAATGTAGGACACATCTACTTAACTTTCCTTGTTATTAAAATAACTCCAGCATTCAGGAGACAGGGTCTTTCTGGCCCCAGTAAATAACAAGGAGGTAGACCCCTTTGTGAATTTGCTGGCAAGAGGCAGTGAGCAAACCAACTGCAACCCACTCATGTGGGTGTGCTGGGTCCCGATCAGTCTGGAGGCTCCTCACAGCTCACCTACCTGGCTGGTGCTCAGAGGCCAAATCTCAGTCAAGAACCCTCTCTTCTATAATCATGTTTTCTAACCTACCTGCCTCCTGGTAAAGCCAACCATTCCCTTGGACGCTGCTGATCTGTCTCTGTTCATAATTTTTACCTTATACACTTCTTGGCATATGTATTTCTCCCTGCTTTATTTATTTTTGCATCCTTAGTGCCTAGAAAAAAAAGGTTGCCTAGATATTTTTGAAATAATAATAATAAAAACCATTTGTGGCATGGCCACATATGCTCAGATATGTCTTCTTCTTCAGGATGGCAAAAAAGAATGTAAGTCGCCTCAAAAACTAATTAGTAAAATAGCCACGCTTTGAATTAATGACTGTATTTCTAAGCTTTCTAGAATTAACCCTAAGGAAATAAACATGAATGACCATACAGATAAACCTATGAATGTATGTTCATAAAAGTATAATTAATATTAATAAAGTCATTAGGAACAGTTTAAAATTCCATTAAAAGGGGACTAATTCAATAAACCATAGTGGATCAGCACAATGGAATGATGTGTAACCACTCAAAACAACATGTAGAAACACGTGTATTTAATGCAATGTAACAGAGCTTACAGTTTACAGTCAAGTGACAGGTATAAGGAAGGACCTAGGGCAGGATTCAAATAGAACCACATCTGTTCCTTGTTTATGACATTCCTGAAAACTCTGCCACCACATAAAAAGTCATCAAATGAAAACTTAGTTTTATCAACAATTTTAATGAGAAATTTATAATGTCTTCTTCTAATCCAAGATTACAGATAATTTTAACCTACAGAGAAAGATTAGCTAAAGAAATTTATACACGTAGGCTCGGCGCCTGTAGCTCAGCGGCTAGGGTGCCAGCCACATAGACCGGAGCTGGTGGGTTGAATTCAGCCTGAGTTTGCTGAACAACAATGACAACTCCAAACAAAATATAGCTGGGCATTGTGCCAGGTGCCTGTAGTCCCAGCTACGTGAAAGGCTGAGGCAAGAGAATCGCTAAAGCCCAAAAGTTTGAGGTTGCTGTGAGCTGTGACGCCATGGCATTCTTTGGAGGGTGACACAGTGAGACTCTGTCTCAAAGAAAAAAAAAAAGAAAAGAAACTTATACATGTAACAAGCCCTATATGGCAGATGTGAGCAATAGAGCTTGTTCTATTCATCAAAGCAGACTTTCTGGAGAGAGGAGGGTTTTTGACAGGACATCAAAGAATCCACACTGGACATACAGGCTTGGAGTTCCCAGTCATCACGAAGTGAGAAGAACACCTTCAGGGCAAAATAAAGGCTAAAAAGGTGGTAAAGCACAGGCAGGACAAAGTGCAGATAATCAGGCAGCCCCCTTGACCTGAGGGTGCCCTGCGAGCCTGGGTGGGGGTCAGTGAGACTCGGCACAGGGTTCAAGTCTGCTGCCTTGTTCCCACTGCACTCACTCATCAGTCCAAAACCCTAATGTTAAAATACCACTTCTCTTAGTGTTTCAGGTGAAAAAGCCATTGTAATGATTTTCATCAAAGCTGTAAAAGCAGAAACACGATGTTAAGCGCTACTGTGGTGAGCGTGCTCATCGGAGCTGCAAGGGGCTCAGTCGTGAGACATGCGGGGTCGGATGAAAGGCAACTTCTGCTCTCTCTTCTCCGAGGTATAAATAATGGCCGTGCCCTTCTGAATAAAGTCAAAACAAGATGATTAGGAAGATAAAAGGGTACTCACCTATGGCGAATACAAATTAATGAGTGTTTCCGAAAGGGGTGATAGTAATTTTTACAACAGGAGTATTTTATTTCAGTCCTTATAGATCTCTCCAAAAATCCTCCTTTTGCACAAAATTTTATGTGTTTTCTCTTTTTGGATTAGGGACAAAGTTTCAGAAGCCCTAGAATGACAATGATTTACTTGGACCCTTTTCCTATAAACTTCTTGTAAGCAGAGGTTTTGCATTATCTTTTTGTCTTTGGGTCTACATAACAATCATGGAAAGAAAAGAAATTCAGCCCACATGAAAATGATGCTCTTAGGAATTTCAACTGCAGGCGTGCAGCTCTGCTGTGTGATGAGAATGAAAACACAGTCCACGGCGTCACAGCAAACACGATCTGCGTGACTGCCCCGACAGCATCTGGGCACAGATCTATCGCTGTTCTGCTTTTGTTCATTCCAAATTCTTTGTCATGATTGCAACAGCATCCTTGTTCTCTCAGCTCCCAGCGCTGGCATGGTGTTTGGTCAGCCACTCTGCCTATCGGAGTACCAACTGAGGGATTTAGACCCTGTGATCTGGAAGGGATTGTTTTTCCTGATACTTTGTGATAAAATTTCTTCATATATATATATATATATATATATACATACACATATATATGACATCATACACACACATGACATCATACATATAGATGACATGATATACACACATATATGACGTCATATATACACATATATGACGTCATATATATATATATATATATATATATATATATATATTTATGCCCTACATAAAGTATTTTATGCAGTTCAGGGAGGTGCCAGACTCAAGCCTTGAGTCAAAAGCTCTGTGTTTGACTCCA
>CAUYQV010106386.1:0-28279 GCA_963574575.1 Galagoides demidoff
TTTTTTTTTTGAGACGGAGCCTCAAGCTATCCCCCTGGGTAGAGTGCCATGGCATCACAGCTCATAGCAACCTCCAACTCCTGGGCTCAAGTGAGTCTCCTGCCTCCGCCTCCCAAGTAGCTGGGACCACAGGTGCTCGCCACAATGCCTGGCCATTTTTTGGTTGCAGCCGTCCTTGTTGTTTGGCAGGCCTGGGCTGGGTATTCGAACCCACCACCTTAGGTGTATGTGGCTGGCGCCTTAGCCGATTGAGCCACAGGTGCCAAGTCTATTACTTCATCTTTTTATGATTCATTGGTCATACTCTTCAAAAGCTCATTAGAGATTTATTCTGATACTGCATTTTAGCAACTATTCTAAAACTCAAAATATGAAATATATATTTAATGACTGGTGACTTTTTTCAAGAAAGAAAAGGCTTCAGATCAAATAAATACAGAGACCTTAACAGTTGTCATTCATATGATTACAACAACAGCAGTAACTAAAAAAATGGGAAGGAGGAAATTTGTCTTGACCCATCACATCGTCCTGCTCCATCTGGAGTATAGTGTGATTCATCCCTTTGTTCAACACACTCATGTCTATTCTCCAATAAAAGAAAACAGTACTCCTTGGAGAAATTGCTGGTTCTGACAAAACGTAGGAAATAGAAAATATTAGTCAGGAGCATATTTTTTTTTTGTTCTAGAAAATAAGAAATAAAAAACAGGAAGGAATAATTTTTAAAAAATCAAGTAAACCAAACCCCCACCAGGGTGATGAGTACACATCAAAGAGACAAAGGAGTCAACTGGAAATGTTCCCAGTGGCTAAAGGTGGAACAACTTGAAGACCAAACCGAGGGTGGTGTTGGATTATAATCCAAAGTTTAAAATAGATACCCATGAGTTCATACTGATACTAACAAATAAACAAGGACATCTAGAAAAGACAAATTATTTATACAGGTTTTGAAATAATTTATTATCTTCAAGCAGGTGAAGAACAGTGATTGTGAACAGTGACTTCGTTTCAAAGAATACAATGTAGCAAGGGATAAAAATGGTTACTTTACATGAAGAAATTTGACTAATATTCCTTTGTGACCCGTGATCCAGTAAACCGTTGACTGTAATAAGCCATTTTTATCTTATTCACTCTTGATATTATAGGATAAAAATAACACTTTATCTCTTCTTCAAAAAATTGATACTCTCAGCCTACTCATGAGGAAAACAAAATTAGACATAATCTCAATTAAGGAAAATTCTGCAAAATAACTGACCATAGCTTCTCAAAACTGTTCTGTTCTAGGATCCCATCAGGATACTGCACAGCTCATTTTCTTATGCTCCTCTTGGATGCCACAGTTTCCCCAAATTTACACACTTTTGATGACCATGACAGTTTTATCTAATTTTTTCTCATGAGTAGGCTGAGTGATTTGATCCTATAATTCCTCCACTAGGTATATATCAAGAAGACCAAAAATCACACTACAATAAAGATATTTTTACCAGAATGTTCATTGCAGCCCAATTCATAATTGCTAGGTCATGGAAGAAGCCAAAGTGCCCATTGACCCACGAATGGATTAATAAATTGTGGTATATGTACCCCATGAAATACTATCCAGCCATAAGGAAAGATGGAGACTTTACCTCCTTCATGTTTACATGGATGGAGCTGGAGAATATTCTTCTTAGCAAAGTATCTCAAGAATGAAATAAAAAGTATCCAATGTATTCAACCTATTATGAAACTGATTTATAGCTTTCATAGGAAAGCTATAACCTAATTTTAGCCCAAGAATACAGGGAAAGGGGAGAAGGAGGGGAAGGGAGGGAGGAGGATGGGTGGAGGGAGGGTGGGATAGCGTCTATGGTTTATCCTATGGGAGTACATGTGAGTCTTTCTAAATGTAGAATATAAATGTCTTAACACAATAACTAAGAAAATAACATGAAGGCTATGTTAACCAGATGAATGAAAGTATTTCAAACTGTATATAGAAACAACACACTGTATCCCATGATAGTATTAATGTACACAGCTATGATTTAATAAAAAAAGAAAGAAAAGAATCAAAAGAAAAAAAAAAGAAAATCTTCATAAATTATAGAACTTTGTTAATAATGTCAATAATAGTTCTTAAATTGTGGCAAATATACCGTACTAATGTAAGATTTTAATAAAAGGGAATTTCGTTGAGGGGTATCAAGGAATCTTTGTAATTTTTTCACATTTTTGTAAATCTGAAATTTTTTTAAAATCAAAATAAGCATTCTAAAATATAATGCTTATTTAAAACAGAATTTTCCATCTTTCAGTAAAATTATGAAACCAATTTTGTAGTTTTAATACTGTGACCTTTTAATGCATTTGGGAAAAAATTTAGCAATGGACATTTGGCAAAATTCTACAAGGTGGATTTTGAATGAGTTATCTTTTCTGTTTATTTATTATGGATATGGTTATATCAGTTATTTATTTTTAGTTTGGCATTATTCTTTTTTTTTTGAGACAGGGTCTCACTTTATCACCCTCAGTAGAGTGCTGTGGCGTTACAGCTCACAGTAACCTCCAGCTCTTGGACTTAGACAATTCTCTTGCCTCAGCCTCCCAAGTAGCTGGGACTGCAGGCACCTGCCACAATGCCTGGCTATTTTTTTTGTTGCACTTTGGCTGGGCCAGGGTTTGAACCCGCCATCCTCGATATATGGGGCCAGTGCCCTACCCACTGAGCCACAGGTACCACCTGGCATTATTTATTCTTGAAAGTAGTTTATTAAATAGGATATTTTGGACAATCGCAACTAAAGAGTAGGCTGTGTAGTTTTAGCTATAAATTTGAATTTCAAATGATGGAGTGATAATTAAAACTTCCTGTAAACATCCTAAAACATTCTAAATGACTTCCTGGTAGTGTATTCATAGTTAAAATGCATTCTGCGAGGGACTATGGTGCTCATGGCCTAATTGGAGAGCATAAGCTATATATATGATCATAATCCCCTTTTTGCATACTTTTTGACATTGATGTGGTGATTCCAGACTTGGCACATTTCATTAAACTAACAGTGCTTCCAAATGAATAATGTACAAATTCCATAATGTACCAGCGACATTAAAATGATGGAATTCTTACATTATGGAGTTTGGCCAGGGCGGAGCTCAGTGGGTAGGGCGCTGGCCCTGTATACTGAGGGTGGCGAGTTCAAACCCCGCCCTGGCCAAACTGCAACAAAAACAGCCAGGCCTGCGGCAGGCACCTATGGTCCCAGCTACTTGGGAGGCTGAGGGCTGAGGTAAGAGGATAGCCTAAGCCCAGAAGTTGAAGGTTGCTGTGAACTGTGATAGCTCAGCACTCTACTGAGGGTGACAAAGTGAGACTCTGTCTCTAAAAAAAAAAAGCCTTGTCACTGTTGATGCTTACACTGATTACCTGGTGGAGGTTGTGCTGGTAGGTTTCTCCATTGCGTGGACATCCCCTGCCCCTTTCTCTCTGGAAAGAGAGTGATATGTATAAACTGTGCTTAAAGAGTAGGGAGATATTCTCCAACTTTATGAGGAAAGAGTATCTACCTACATTATTCAGAATTCTTTTGCATGGGGGATTTGTCTCTTATTCTCTTTTTATCTATTCAATCATCTCTTTATATCAATATGAATATTTTGTTTATTGGGCTACATGATATTAATACTTCTCCCAAAAGATATTATATGCCCTGTATTCCAAGGAAACATAGATGTGCACAATTAATGGAAAACACTTTGATGTGGTAGCTCAGAATATCTCACCTCAATAATTTGGCAATGAGATCAAATATATTGTGTTTTCAAATTAATTTTATTTTTTATTTATATACTATGTATAATAGGTACACATATTTTCAGGGTAAAAGTGGTAAATACTTTCATATATTTTGTAAAGATCAAATTGCTATAGTTGGGTCAATTCACCTCATTGGTACACTTAACTTTGAAAATCAGGTCAAATATTTTTTGGACTATAAAAAGATGAATTATTATTAACATTGAATTATCAAGGTGCCCATTAAGTGCTTGATGTTTTCATCACAAATTTGATGACATTTTCTGTTTTTGTCTCTTTAGAGTTAAAAATACTCATAGATTTAATATCTGTCCTAATTAATTTGAAAGTTCACATTTAACTAAACTTTTGTTAATGTATATAACCACTTTTTGACCTAATTTTATCAAAGTGTTCTTCAATATAACATATGAGAATGACATATGTCTCAGGCAATGCAGTTAACTCGGAAAAGCCAAACCAGCTGAGATCAGATCATTTGGATTTGAAATGAATGGAATTTTTTTTTTTTTTTTTTTTTTGAGAGAGAGTTTCACTTTGTTGCCCTCCGTAGGTAGAGTGCTGTGGTGTCACAGCTACAGCCACTTCTAGCTCTTGCCTCAGCCTCCTGAGTAGCTGGGTCTACAGGCACCCGCCTCAATGCCCAGCTAATTTTTTTTTTAATTAAATGATAGCTGTGTACATTAATGCAATCATGGGGTACAGTGTAGTGTTTTCATATACAATTTGAAATATTTTCATCAAACTGGTTAACTTAGCCTTGTTGTCATTTTCTTAATTATTGTGTTGAGACATTTATATTCTACTTTAGAATGATTCACTTGTACTCTTGTGAGATTTTTTTTGTTGCATTTTGGCCAGGACTGGGTTTGAACCTGCCACCCTCAGTATATTTGGCTGGCACCCCACTTACTGAGCCAGAGGTGCCGCCCCAAGGAATGGAAATTTGTCACCACAGTTTTCTATATGCATTTATTTTAACTGAGAACATGTATTTATATTATATTTATATATATGAATGTGTTTTGTATTATCTACAAAAAGAATACTATTTTGGCAGTGGAATTTAAGTGATTTGTTAGATTGTGTTTAGCTAACTCATAAACATTAATTAGAAAATACATTTAAGTAGCTTAACAATTTTTTAAGTAATTCCTGCTGGGAAAATATTTTGTTATTTATAAAAAAAAAATCACACTTTCCTAAATCAAAAATGTCAGGACTAATGGGATTAATATTCAGTTATTTAAAATCATCTATAAGTTCTCTACTTTTACGTAAATAATGATTTATGAATAGATAACTGGTCAATAGTTCTAATCTTCTGAATTTATTAGAATGTGGGGAGGGGGGAGTTACCATTCAATAAAAAAAAAACAAAAACTGATCTGTTTGGGAAGAGCAAGAGATAGTTTTCTAATCCGACTGCATTTTTTTTTAAGTCAGAATTCATATTGTTAAGAAAACAAAAAGTACCTTATGTCTTTTACTTTAAACTACTTATAAGGCTCTGTCATTAGATTTATTGATGAAATTTTAAGTACTAATAATTTGGCTTTTTTGAATACAAGTGTTTGTGTTTATGATTCTAGTGTCTGCTATGATGTAAAACATAAAATGTTGCATTTTCCCTAAATTCATTCAGTTTGTTAATTTTTTAAATTTCAGAATATTACAGGGGTACACATATTTTAGCTACATAAATTACTTTTGTACAATTTGAGTCAAGGATATAAGTGTGCCCATCACCCAGACAGTGTGCACTGTACCCACTAGGTGTGACTTTTTCCTCATCCCCCCCCCCCAACATCTGTTTGATTTCCATTTAGTTTTACTTCCATGTAAAACTCACTGTGGACTGATTAGTTCCAAGTTTACAGTGAGTACATGTGGTGTTCACTTTTCTATTACTGTGATACTCCAGTTATGGGAATGGTCTCCAGTACTATCCAAGTTGTTACAAAAGGTATTAGTTCATTTTGATGGCTGAGTAGTCCTCTATGGTACGCAGATACCATGTTTTAGTAATCCACTCACTCATGAATGGAGAGGCCCTGTAGGTCATTTCACATCTTTGCAATCATGAATTGTGCTGCAATGAATATTTGAGTGCAGTGTCTTTTCAATAAGATGGCTTTATTTCCCTCCTTGGGTACAGACCCAATAGTGGGATTTCAGGATCAAATGGTAGGTGTACTTTCAGTTCTTTGAGGAATCTCCATATTCTTTCCATAGGGGTTGTACGAGTTTGCAAATCCTACAGTGTGTGATTTTTTTCTCTCTGCATCCATGCCAGTAGCTGTTGCTTTGGGACTTTTTTATAAACTCTAGTCATTCTCACTAGAGTTAGGTGATATCTCATTACAGTTGATTTGCACTTTCCTGATAATTATAGACATTGAGCATTTTTTTATGTTTATTGGCTATTAGTCAATCTTTTTTTGAAAATCTTCTATCCATATGTTTTGCCCCAATTTTAATGGGGTCATTTTACTTTTTCTTGCAGATTTGAGTTCTTTATAGATTCTATTTATTAGCTTTTCACTGACTGTAAGTCATGCAGGTTGTCTATTTGCAGGTTGTCTATTCCCATCCTGTAGGTTGTCTATTTGCTCTATTAATTGTTTTCCTTGAGTGTGCAGAAGCTTTTAATTTAATCATGCCCTATTTATTAATATTTGCTGCCACTGTGACACCCATTGGGGTCTTTATCATAAATTCTTTGTGTTAGGTCAATATCTAGAAGAGTTTTTTCAGCATTTTATTCTAGCATTGTTATGGTTTAATGCTTTACATTTAATCTTTCTTTCTTGAATTAATTTTTGTGAGTGATAAAAAGAATGGATCCTACTTCAAACGTTTGTATGTGGTTATCCAATTTTTCCAGAACCATTTAGTGAATAATTTTATTTCCCCCAGTGTATGTTTTTCTCTGCGTTGTGAAAGATCAGTTGGCTATTCATGGATAGTTTTATATATGGGTTTTCTATTCTATTCGAATTATTTTACAATAATTATCAATAATAAAGGACATTATCTCACCAGACTCTTTTCTTTCCCTGTTTTTCATGTTTCATCCTCCACCCAAGCAGTAGAGCTTTGTTCCCAATGACTAGAAGTATTGCTCATCCTTTTAATCAATGCTAATTTGATCTTTTTTAAATTACTTCCTATACAAAAAAATTTACAATACTTCAAAAATTGTTTAGATATCACTCCAAAGTAATGTAAACAGCCTGGAATTTAACTCTGAGTAGCCATTATTACAATATAGTGTTAGCAAAATCATAATTGGTACTTCCTACCGGATCATAGATATCTGAGAAATTTGTTTTTTGGTGGGGATAATTATTTAGTTCTTAATTTCAGTCTAAATTGTACATTATATAGTAAGATTTCTATTAAAAATTGAAAGACAATTTTAGCAAAAAATTTCATTTACATTTCTCTGATGATTAAAGATAAGCATTTTTTCATGTGTCTGTAAACTCTGCACCTGTCTTCTTCAGAGAAGATTCTGTGCATGTGTTTTGCCCACAATGAAATGGGATCACTTGTTCTTATTTTATTAATAAGTTTGATTTCTCTGTGGATTCTGGTTATTAAATCTTTGTTGGAAATATAACCTGCAAAAATCCTCTCCCATTCTGAGGGCTGTCTACTTGCTTTACTTACTGTGTTCTTGGCAGTGCAGAGGCTTTTTAGTTTGATCAGATCCCAGTTATGTATTTTTGGTGTTGCTTCAATTGCCTGGGGTGTTCTCCTCATAAAGTATTCTCCCAGGCCAATTTTTCAAGTGTTTCCCCTGCACTCTTTCCAAGAATTTTTATATTTTCATGTCTTAAGTCCTTTAACCAGTAAGAGTCAATTTTCGTTAGAGGAGAAAGGTGTGGGTCCAGGTGTGGGTCTACAAGTCTCCAGACAGTTCACCCAGCACCATTTGTTAAATAAGGAATCTTTCCCCCAATTTATATTTTTGATAGACTTATCAAAGATATAAAATGACATAAGCATATTTCTTAATCTCTTGGTTCTTAATTCTGTTCCACACATCTACCTCTCTATTTTTGTGCCTGTACCATGCTGTTTTGATCACTATAGGTTTATAGTACCATCTAAAGTCTGGTAGTGTGATTCCTCCTGCTTTGTTTTTTTTCTGAGTAATGTCTTGGCTATTGGAGGTTTTTTCTGTTTCCATATAAAATGAAGTACTAATTTTTCTAGACCTTTAAAGTATGACAGAGGTGCTTTAAAAATAAATAAATAAAAATTTCATTTATGTATTTATGACCCCAATGTAGCTTAGCCTGTCTGCTTGTAAAACCTGGCTAAGCAGCCTATAGAGAAAAACTTAGACTGACTTGAATCTGTCAGGTCATTAGCTAAAGACCCGTTGGTCAGACTTTAAATTGTACAGACATACTCCATATGGCCACATATGTCACAACAAATGTTCTTTTCCTTGAAATACTACAATGTTTTAGTGTTCTTCTATCATTGTTTCATGGAATTACTCTTTTTCCCATTTTTCTAAAATTTCAAGATATTATGGGGTACAGATTTTTTTCTTTGCATGCTTTGTTCAGATTGAGTCAAAGTTATACACATGAATGTGCCCTTCACCCAAGACTATTCTCCAAATTTTAGTAGTAAATGAGGGATACAGTAAGTGCCCAGGGCAAGAGAAATGGAAATTTATGTTCCATATAGTATTGGCAATCCAATAATATAACAGGATCAGTAAAAAAAAATTCCAGAAACAGAGCAGAGACCATGTTTAAAAAGTCAAGGGTGACTTCTCAACTTCTGTGGGCTCTGAGGATTATAAATTAACCTCAACCCATAAGCCTAATAAGTTGTCTTAGCCCACAGACTGCGTTTTAGCACCAATTTTCAGCTGTGCCAAAATTCAAGATGTGACTCTCTCTCTCTGATACAAGCAATATTTAGCTTGATCTTGAAAAAATAATGTAGGATTTGATAATTACAACAATATACTTGTGGGTATTTTATAACTTACTTTTATAATATATTACTTTTTATTATATAATATTCACTCAATAGCTATTTCAGTCTATGAATTTGGTTCTTCAATTATACTTTGAAAACCATTTAAGCATGTATAAGTATAAATATTTAAATATTATTAAATATTTAGATGTACTAGTGAAGAGATAGACATCTCTAGTATATTAAAAAAGGAGGGTCCTCCTCCCCTTCTTCCTTTATGCTGAAGGAAAAGACAGTGAGAGCTTGAGCTTTAATTTTAAACAAGTTAAAAAAATGTTTTTACATAGCTACTAAATTAAAATTTCTATTGTTGAATGCCTATGTTTTTATGTTACTTAGTTTTCTACATACTTTAAGGGAAATCAGCAACCATTGACCCAACCCCAACTCTGAGATTGGAACGTTGTAATGATAGTTTTAAGGCAGACGTTTGATGTGATTTTTTGTCACACAATTTTACAGCCGTAGCACCATAGGCGAAGATGTTCCACGTTTCCCACAGGTGGAATTTGGGATGAAGATTGGCAGGGAGATTTTGAATACTGATTTTCATGTTTCTGTTTTATTCTCATTGTGCCCACTGGGGGGTGCTAAAGAGCTATACTGGGAAGGTAGCTCGATGACAGCTTCCTTAACCTCTGAGGATTTCCTTGTGTTCTTAAATCTTGCTGAAACGTTTTCTCTTTCCTGTCACTTCATGCTTTCAGTTCTGAATGTCCATTTTAACTCTTTTGAAAAGACGCCTGCCGCTTCTGGGTACAGGACTGCATCTCCAGCATCATCATGTTCTACTGGTTGCCACCGACCTGCTCCCCCTACAAGTTCCTTGAGTTTCTTGGTAAGATGTCTGCTGATTTTCTTATAGAAATAAAGATCCTTTTCCAACTGCTAATTTTTTTCGCCACTTGCTTTTAGAGTTTCTCTAATGCCTTCTCTATCTTGCTCTTTGATAAGATGCAACAATAACAGCATTTTTTGCCCACATTCTTTTCGTCTTCAGTTTTACTGCAATTTCAGATCTTCTAGTGCAGATTCCAACTTATGGGCCAAAAATTTATCCCATTCCAGAGCCTCCAGCTTCATGTCTTCACTATGTAATTGTGGTTTCCATTCACTTTTCTCACATTAGCCATCGCACTGAAATGCCTGAAAAGAGCAGGTCTAGTCTCAACACAACTCAGACAAGTTAGTTTTTCCAAGACATTTTTGTTTGACTATGAAAGATATTTTGGAAAAATGCTCTGAGAAGTTCTGGAGAGTCTGGATCCTTTCATTCTTGTATTTCATTGCAGCCTCCAAAGCTTCAAATCATTTTTCCAGTTGGAAAAGCACCTGTTCGTCTTCAGCTGATAACCCTCTATGCTTTATAAGTGTTTTATCCACACTGTTTCTTCCTCTCTGGAGCTGATCATTTTCTTTCTGAAGAGCTTCAGCTTTTTCTGAAGTCTTTATTTCCCCCCTCAGCTGTGCTACTTTAAAGCTGCACACTCTTTTCAGACAATTATTGGTCCAATAAGTTCAAGTGAATTTATATTTTCAAACTATCTCTGTGTAAGGCATGACGACATCTCAGTCTCTTGTTGACCAAGTGGCTCTCCACAAACAGGGCATCCTTCTCAGAAACTATGTCCTCACATCCCTTTAAGTCTTCTTCCAGCTCAGACAGAGCACGTGCCTCACTCACTGCAGTTACTGCTGCGCTAACTGAGATGGTCGGTGCCCAGGAATACAATGCAGTTGAATATTCAATCCACAGTCAGTTATTAAACATACTAACATTCATCTTTTTTAATTCGCTGTATATGTCTGAAGCACTAAACATCATGGGCAGTTTAGAAAAGCCAGTTGAGGCTGATAAATAGCTTTGCTTTTATTTCATTCTCCTTTTTTCCCTTCTCTGTCTCTCCCTCTTTCTTTACTAATCTTTTAAGTTATGCGAGGTAATTTTAGTTCCCAACTGGAGTACTGAAGCTGCTTGCCTTTTTCAGAAATAGCTGCCATGGGGCTCCTTCTGTAGGTAGAGGGTTGGAGACATCTTGCTGTGGTGTTTTGATTTCTTTCTCCTATTTCTTCTCCTTTTCCGATCACATCTTCACTGAAGGAAGTGATCAGCCACAGCTACAGGGTGGATGGAGGAAAAGGGGAAATTTCAATTCATACTGTTTTTGCTGTTGACTCTTAGGTGATTATACCCTCTTTGATTCTACTCACCATGTGTAAACCCGATTTTTGTCATGAAAGCAACCATTGGCTCCCAAGTCAAATATTCATAGAGCATTACAGATTGATAGGTCAAAAGTGATGGCAAGAATGCATCTGGTTTTTATAGCTCTAAGTTTTCTTTTTCATTGCAGAGTCTCACGGATTATGATGAAGTGCCCATTCTGATCATGTAAAACTTGTTTCATATGAATAATCCAAGTTAAAAAAGGAACGAAAGATTTTGTTAATCTTTCAGTGTGTTGTTGCCAATACACCAAGTATAACATTTTTATGGCTCAGCTATAGAATATTATCAAAATGCTAAAATAATTTTCTAATGTAGAAGAAAAAAACTATCAAATCATAACGCATCACTCAACTGAAGTCAGTAGAATTTAAAAGTGGCTTGTTTTTATCTAGAAAGGAAATAGGCTCGGCGCCTGTGGCTCAATCGGCTAAGGCACCAGCCACGTACACCTAAGGTAGTGGGTTCGAATCCTCAGCCCAGGCCCACCAAACAACAATGATGGCTGCAACCAAAAAATGGCCAGGCGTTGTGGTGGGCGCCTGTGGTCCCAGCTACTTGGGAGGCAGAGGCAGGAGACTCGCCTGAGCCCAGGAGTTGGAGGTTGCTATGAGCTGTGATGCCATAGCACTCTGCCCAGGGGAATAGCTTGAGGCTCCGTCTCAAAAAAAAAAAAAAAAAAAAAAAAAGAAAGGAAATAACTGATGAACTTCAATTTTGTTGGGAACCTCTTATTTTCTTCAGGAGAATATTGCGAGAGTCAATATTCATTTCTGTGGTTACATATGGGGATTAGATAGTCTCCTTTCTAGATGTAACTTAATCCATTTTAGCCAACTTTTAAAAATGATACATTTCTATGTGGAACTGAAAATAAGTGATTATTTTATATAATACAAATGAAAGTATTCATACTGACATACTAAATTTGAAACAAAACCTTCTGTATTATATATATATGTGTATATATATATGAGCCTTCTATATTACAAAATACAATTATATACCTCCTGTACCCAAAGAAAAATTTCCTATACAGAAATGCTTGTTAAATCTGCAAAAAAGATAACACAATTTAATTTTTCACCTGAAAACTTTAAATGTTTCTCTCAGGACTATATACAGCCTGATAGTATGGATTCTAGACAGTAGTTTGAAAGAAACCAATAGTGAAAATGAATTTTGTGCCATCAGACACTTTAAAAACTAGATTTAGCAGCAGTCACATTAGCTTAGATAATGGGAGAATTTTTCTTCATTGAAAATGCTCTCTGTCGCTTAAGAAGAACTTACTGAGGCAGCCTGCCATCTAGCTTTTTCACAGAAAAACAGGCTTGCAGACTGCAGATGAGAGAGTCTGGAGCAGAGACAATTTTAACTTAGCCATTCCTAATTTATCTCAAGCATTTTCAATTCATCTTCCCTGCTCTATGCACACAGGAACACCAGATTGCCATCCCTGGGGAACAGAATGCAACCCGGGATCTAGAGAGCTGTCACATTCCAAGAAATATTTAAATTGTGCTGATTTTCTTCTGGAGAACTGAGCCCAGGGAATGAAACTCTCCATCAAGTCATAGCTTTGCGGGCAATAGATCAGAGGATATTGCCAGTTTTCTAATGGATTATTGTTATCGGGCAGGTTTTCTCTGAAGGTATGTAGTCATTTTCTCAATTCATTACCCTCTACTATTTATCAGGTATTAATCTAATGAGCTGGGGATCCAGATCTGTAAAGAGGGAGATGTGAAGTAGTCGATATTAACTGATGAATGACACTTTATTGCTGCATGTTTGTGGGTGAAATAATCTGGTTCCTTTCCTAAAGATGAGGAGGATGTAGTTTGAACTGCACTGTCAGCAAAGATAGACAAAACCAAAACAAAACCACCGCGCTGCAGGCTGCATTATCATAAGTTCATATTAATTCTCATGAGAATGTTCCTTTTGTAGCTGCAACAGATTATGAAGGAAAATGCCTACTTTGGAAACTCTCAGAACAATATATATTTTTGAATCATTGTTAAATGATCATGATATTATCTCCATATTTTCCCCAACACAAACTTTGTTTGAAATGCTGTTTTTAATTTCGGTGTCACTGACAGATTTATGACTTATAAATATCTGAGTGATGAAAGTACTTAATTTAAAGAAACTTCATCGAAGTCTTCTTGAGAACACGGTTGCACTTTGCTTTCCATAGCTTTATTTTTAAGGTTGCAAAAATTTTTCTAAAATGGATTGCAGTGGTTTTAGTTAAATATACTACAAACATGCATTATTTAACTTTCTTCAGTCAGTAAAAACCTGAGTACATTTTATAGAAGTACAGAAATTGTGTAGCAAATAAAATGTGAAAAGCTGACAAACTTCTGAAAATCAGCTGACCCATTAAGAAAGCTTTATTCTAAACTCAGATTGATCTTACTATAGTTATATATCAGAACAGGGTAAGGTGACTTCTGTGTCTCGTTCCTAGAAGTTAAAGAGGAGTGTGTGAGGGTGTGTGTGTGTTTGTGTAGGAGTGAAGGTTTTTTTATGAGAGAGTGGACGGGGAACTGGGGTAGCAAGTAATTACATAGTCATCTCAGTACTTAAGAAAACTAAAGACATTTTTAAATACGACAGACATTAGGGCTTTGATGCTTTTATTCAATCTTTTATTATTGAGTGAATGGGGTCAGTGAAACCTGCCACGTTGTTGGTATTTTTCTGCGTTAAAAATGACTGTGAGAATGAATAGGAAAGTAGGTATGTTTGACCTAGAGCTTGGTGTAGCTGGTGCCGTGTTTAGACTGAAACAGAGTTTGTGTGTCCTTTAATAGGCTCTGGAGAGGAAATGGTGGTTGAGCTTTGCAAGTGCACTTGTTAAATGTGTTCCAGTTTCTTTGGAGCATTCAAAAGACTATTACAAGAATAAAGGAAAGACAGGAGAAGGATTGAGTCACCCAAATGGCAACTTTCAGTGCATTTTCTCTTATCCTCAGAGGGATTGTAAAAGGGGAAAGAGGATAGAGCACAGAGTCCTCAAAGGGGACTTTTAAGTGCTTCTTTTTTCATGAACCTTGACAAGAATTGAGGAATAAGGGCTTAAATTAAGTTTTCCCCATGGATTCCTCTGTTTGGCAAGCTTTCCCTCCTTCAAGAACCTTTTCTCTCTGCTCCTTTCAAAAAAAGTGAAATTGTTCCCAACCTGATTCCTCCTCTAGTAACTTACAGCTCGATTTTAAATCTACAGACGTACACTCTCTGAAGCTGCATACACTCCTGAATCTTCAGAGTTTTACCATTCAGTGGCTTATGAATTCCAGGGGTTAATAGTGATTTCCCATCCTTTCTTTCTCTCTTTATTTTTCATATCACAACTGGCTCTTCCAAAAATCTCAGATTCTGTGCAGAAAAAGGCATACATAGGAAAAGAGAGGAAAAACTTCAGGGAACAGATCTTATGATCTTTCCAATAGGAGCAATGATAATACAATTGGACAATGACATCTGTTATATGAGTAGAGATGAGGGTAAAACTGAAAGTGGTCTCTTCCTTTCTCAAATTGCAGTAAAAAATGTTATCTCTTTTACCTGCTATTTGCCTTTTCTACCACAATCATGTTAGCGTCCCCTGGCTCCCCATAGAGTTCATGCGCTTACCCAGCCTCTGAAATCGGCTCAGCTTCCAGGTCTAGTTCCAAAACTTACTTTGCTTCATCTTATGGTGACTTTATTGCAAAACATATTACCATAATTTCATTTTATTAGTCGCTGTTAAATTACATTTATGGAGTGCCCATGATATGTTTGTTGCTTCCAAGGAACATGTAGGAAGAAAATAAGCAATGGTATTCTTTCATAAATCGGCTGTTTTATTAATATTTCAGCACCTCTAATTGGTACACACAAAAGGAGGAAATTAAGCCCGGCTCTTTAGCTGTTACTTATGTGCGTGGAAGGCATAAAATGTTCTATATTTAGTCCATGGCTTAAGTTCATCTTTACTGAGGATCCCGGACAAATCATCCTGTTATGTTCAAATCTCTGAACTATGTTCTGTATGTCAAAGTGTCATAATAGAAAATCAGGTTAGCGGTAAGACAAGCTAGGTTTAAACTTGTTAAGCAAGTTTGTCCAGGTTAATTGATTTCTGTATAACCCTATGCCATCATCTGTGTAATGGTTACAATAATGCCTACCTTTTAGAATCTTATGGGTAGTAGAGATCACATACATTAAATAACAAAGACATAATTTGTGCCTATCAAATGCTTAATAAACAGTATGTATTTTTAAATATGTTTTTCCATGGAGTTTCACAGGAGAATGTTTCAATTGAAACTATTTTGACTTTTATCTTTCCTGAATGATAGGGGGGTGTGTGTGTGTGTGTGTGTGTGTGTATGTGTATAAGGGTATTACTACAGATCTATTTATTTATCAGTTTCAGCAATAAAAATAACATGTTGAGGATACACCTATAACTATAGATGCACTAAAGCATTATCCACCCATACCTATCACATTAAAGAGTGGTAAAATTGAGAAATCAGTTGGCCTATTCCATAGAGCTATCGAATAGCTAAATTATCAACCAAAATGCACCTGAGAAGGCAGAAAGAACTTTAACTCATTTTCCACTTTTTCATTCTCCCAAAGGATATGAAATAGAAGACAAGATGTCCTCTTGTTCATTACCCTGTGCCCTTTGCCCCTTTCAGTTGCATTCTATTTTGGTACAGTGCCTTGTCTGGCAAGCCAGCCTCAAACTCCAATGGCTTGGAACAGTTCAAGCGTACAAATCTAGCCTTCACGGACGGGAGCAAATATATGAAAACTTTTCATTAAAACGAAAGACAGCTTTGGCTTTGAAAACATGCTAAACTTTTTCTAATGAGAGTCAAACTGACAAATGTGAATGTTAAACCAGCCGGAAGTCAACCTTCACTGAGAATTTAAGTCTTCACAAAATTAGTAACCAAGCTTGAAACTGCCTTCATTCGGCCTCAAGGCTATTGGCAAATTCTGTGTTGAAATTTCCCATATTAAGTTAATAATATATAGAAAAGCCTATTTAATAGTCTGTGTTTTATGGGAGACATAGTCAGCATAGCACATATTTCTTATACTTTTTGTATTGAATTTTGTAGATGTATAAAAATCTATATGAAAGGGATCCACAAAATAATTATGTTGAAAGTGCATTGCAGAAAGGTGCATTGTAGACTATCTGGCATAGTCTAGCTAGATAAAAATGTAAACACTGCAACTGCCTGCTAACCAGACCTCTAGTTTGTTTTTCTGTTCTCAGTCATTATCTGTGGTCAGTGCCAATCCTGCATTAAAACCTACAAATTCCTACCTACTCACCAATAAAGAGACAACGTAGACATCCAACTTCATTTTCTAGAAGAGTTTTGAAGTTTTCATTTTATTGCTTTTGCATATTTTGACCCAGTGCTTGAGAAGATTAGAATTTATGTTATAATTTTAAATCAGCATTCTAATTTGTGAAGGTATGTGTGTGGAGATAGATAGGTAATAATAATATTCCTACGGTATTGTGGATCTAATTTAAAAAAAAATGAAATACTAGTATAGGACCTTGTTCATACAAATGCTTTAAAAAAATAATGGTTATTGTTGCTTCCTTCATGATACCATCAGCTCCAGGCTCAGCCCTGATGTTGAGTTCGCTGTTATTACATTTGATGTTCAGACTATCTTTGGGGTCATTTACTTTCTTCTTTTAACTATTGCTAACTCCAGGTAAACATTCTGATATATTAGGCCCTTTCCCTTTGTTACACACTTAGAATTAAACACCTCGGCTTGGCAACGAATGCTGTGAGGTGTTTTACCTTCAGCAAATTCTTCTATTATTTAATTTAAAGATTCAGAAACAATCTAGATATCCATCGTTGAAAGAACAGATAAATAAAGGTGGTGCATACACAATGAATACTATTGAGCTTTTAAAAAAGAAGGAAATTCTGTTATTTGAGACAAGATGGAAGAAGCTGGAGGAAATTATTATAAGTGAAATAAACCAAGCAAACGCATAGTGGGAAAGCAAATCTCTAAGTTGAACGACCCTTTCAGTTTCTGTATAATGCCAAACAAAGAATAAAGGAAGCATGACGAAAATACTGATTTGCATAACAGGTATATCCCTTCTCATGTTTCCAGAACACAGTTTGGGAATGTTATCTGTAAAAAGCCAGATAGCAAATGTATGGGCTGAGCTGTATCTAAATTTAGGTTGAATCACTAAACCCAGAGCATTAGAATGTGGCCATATTTGGATATAGAATGTTTAAAGAGGCAATTAAATTAAAAGGACATCCTTAGGATAGCCCTTAATTCAATCTGACTGGAATCCTTATAAGAACATGGCGTCTGGACAGTGGGGAGACCATGTGAGACACAGAGAGAAGACAGACCTCTACAAGCCAGGGAGAAAGGACGGGAGAAGGAATCTCCTCTGCTCACACTTTGTTTCAGACTTCAGCCTCCAGAATTTTGAGAAAATGAATTTCTGTTATTGAATCTGCTCAATCCGTAGTACTTTGTCATGACGGCCCTAGCAAAGTGATTCCACACACCTTTCAGTCTCCGTGTCCCCCCTTTACTGAAAGTTATTCTTTCTTCTCTTCCTCTCCTTTTCTCTCATAAAAGGTAAAAAACATTCTTAGGCCGGATTCGGTTCAACACCATAGTTTTATAACTCTTATTTTAAAACATTTAGGATTTTCCAAACCCTCCTAAACTTTGACCAAATGAAAATCCTAACTTCTTTAATCCTAACTTCTTTTTTTGTTTGTTTGTTTTGCTTTTTGAGACAGAATCTCAACCTGTCGCCTTAGGTAGAGTGCAGTAGCGTCATAGTTCACAGCAACCTCCAACTCGAGCTCAAGTGATCCTATTGCCTCAGTTTTTTTATTTTTAGTAGAGATGGGGTCTCACTTTTGCCCAGGTTGCTCTTGAACTCATGAGCTCAAGCAATCCACCTGCCTCAGCCTCCCAAATTGCTAGGATTATAGGCGCGAGGCACCATGGCCAGCCTCTGTTTTTTTCTTTTAATTGCAAGAAAATAATTTACTTTGTGTACAACAGCATGGATTCTATTCAAAAAATATAACTAGGCCTATATTTTCTACTGAAATCCTTCCTCATTTTGATGCAAATATCTAAGAGAATATTCAAATTTCGCTGTTTAGGGACACATGAAAGTTTTTCACAGTTTGTTCTTACTGAATCTACTCAGTGGGATCAAGGCTCTTCAAACCACTTAAAATGTGTTTTCTCATGTTCATCATCCCTGCAACCTGAGAGCGTAATTATTATGTGATCATTTTGCTACTCTGGAAATCAAACAGAGTGATAAAGTGACTGTCCACAGTTACTGTATAAGGAGAGTAGTTGGTTAGCTAAAATTTGGGTCCAGAATTCTTGTTCCAGAATCTGGCATTAAACCACTGTAGATAGTATAACGGTTTTCAAACCATGGCAAGGTTTTATGTTCATTCTAGGAATAGCTGTGGAAATACAGACACATATATGTCATGTAGCAACACAGGTAAAGGAGAGGAGAAATAATATGGTATATATTTTAATCACATAT
This sequence comes from Galagoides demidoff, assembly GCA_963574575.1. Lineage (NCBI taxonomy): Eukaryota > Metazoa > Chordata > Mammalia > Primates > Galagidae > Galagoides > Galagoides demidoff. The sequence goes on from CAUYQV010106386.1 coordinate 18,670, forward strand.
TTTGATGAAAATAGAATAGGGATCATTCTTGTTAATTATGTAATTTCTATGTGTCTTTTTTTAATAGAGGGTGAGACTTATGACTTCTTCTTCAAAATGTTATTGTGAGTGAGTGTGGCAAAGAAGTCAGGTTTTATTATAGACATGCTAAGAAAAAGTGGTATAACTTTGAAACTTTCAAGGATTTTATATTTAATTTTACAAGTAAATAAATTAATCCTTAATTTAATAATTCACGTTATATGGAGAAATAATGAATAAGCCAAGTTGACATGAAGTTATAAATAAACTTGTTAATTCTAGTCATTTTAACAGCATCAAGGGGGAGTAGACATAAACGGTTTCAGGTAAGGACCATTTTGGTAAAATCTTTGCCAAGTGGTAATTCTGCCTTAACTCTAAGAAACATACGTATAAATTCCTAGGTTATGCTTTTTAAGTTAATTAATTCCTCTGACACATTCAATATTTTTTGTAGATCTGGACAAAATTTTGAATATTCTAGACAAATATGAATCCAGTAGAACATCTTTGAAAAGTGGGCCAGCACCCCCGTGTGACATAAGTGCAGTTGACCTACTTCATAAATTATTCTCCTGTCACCTCATTTTCACAACAGAATCTTTGTGATATTGTCAGATGTCTGTATTTAATACAAGAAGTATAATCATCATTAAGTCAAAGGTTGTCCGTCACCTGCCAGAACGGGGCAATGTAAATAACCAAATGGAGCAGTCCTAGATTCTAGTTATACTTTCTATTACACAACTAAAATATAAGGAGACCTTGTGAGGGATCCTCTCATCTACCTGACATACAGTTCTAAAGCATATAGGATTTGAAGCATTAAATACCAGTGTGGGTTACCCGGCAGCTCTTTCTTGCCCTCCTTCTACCTTGAGTTACATTGTTAGTTACCAGTATGCACAGCCCTGTAGATAAGCAAACAGGGACAAGCTGACCAAAAAGCACAGGTGGAGACGGAATTATAGGAACAGGACAAAGAGATAGGAATATTCAGATTAATAGAGAGCGGCAGGCAAAGTAAAGATAGCCAGAAAAATACCCCAGAGAGATAGGGATGGGCAGACAGGCAGACAAGGCCAGTAGGGCAGATAGAGGTACAAAGAGACTGCTAGACTTGAGAGGAGGGATGTGAGACATGGGCTGAAGCTCAGACGTGGACAGGCAGAGCTGGACATTCATAGGAAACCAGCATGGACATGGCCATACGTGTATGTACGTACCTCATTTATACCTTAGAATTTTGGGCTAAAATCAACAACAAACCATTTTATTGTTTACTAAAGCTACTTCTAAAGTGTATTCATTAGTTTTTGTTGTTGTTGTTGTATGTTTTTGTTTTCTATGACATAGGTGCAGACAAAAGAACTATGTGAATGTATGGAAACACAGCTTGTAATTCTCCTTAATTGTATCTAGTACTATGATTTTTGTATAAGAAAAACAACTAAAATGTAGTCCAGGTTACTGTTGAAATGTTACCTCAAGGTCTTCTCAAGCTCTGGAATGTAAGAGACAAGTCAGAAAAGAAAATGATCGATTTTCTCTCTCCCGGATAGGCAACAATTATAAAACACAGAAGGAGAAAACACTTGTGCCTCCAAAACATTATTAACATCAAAACAATGATTGTAGCCCTTAGTCTTTTTGCTGTAAGTCACTGGAATCTCTTCTACCTTATAAATGCACTTTATGTATTTTTGTTGAAATAAGAAGAGAAAAGCAAAGGAAAATATAATGCTCCTGTCATTGTATGGAATTTTAAAACTTAAAAATATATTGGATTTTAAATTATGTAGCAGGATTTGACTGTTGCATTATAATAAACATTCGATTCATTTGAAATGAATTTTCAATTTTCTTTAAATTATAATGATACTGTTAAAATGGCAAGTATTAGTGATTGTCTAGGAGCCAGCCACCTAGAGAGGTTTGGAAGAATGTATAGACTATATAGTTAAGGGCATAAGTATGATTATTATAATTAGATAAATATGTTGCAGGTTGTATCTAACTAGTTAGCATTTGTGACCATTCTTACTGTCAGTGATAACTGGATATAATCAGCCAGTTTGAAACAATTTCTTATAAATTTAAAATCTTGTGCATTACATCTGACACTTCTTCCAATCAAGACAAACTAAAAATGGGTATTTCTATGAGTTGCTAGGAGGTTCTTTGTGAGTGGAGCAACAGAAAATATTTTACACTTCATATTAATCTCTGAAAAGTGTGAATATATGTTGACACCACCTATCCATAGCTCGGTTGAGATATAATTTACATACCATAAATTCATCAAGTTTAAGTTCATAGTTCAGTGACTCTCAGCAAATGTGTGGTGTGTTTGACTACCAACACTCTGTTCAGTCACTCTCAGTTTTTCCCCGTAGCAACCAACCTAAAGCAACAACAAATCTCCCTTCCATCTCTACCTACTTTGCTTTTCTGTGGATTTACTATAAGTCAAATAATCCAAAATGTGGTCTTCTATGTCTGTGTTTTTTCACTTATTATCATCTTTCTGGGCTTCACTGTGCTATAGCACCTTTGCTTTGTCCAGTTTTCTTTGGACATACAAGAATTTCTTTATTAACTAGTTCATTTACATACAGGTTGGTTCTGAGTTTCCTTTTATTTTTTAAATTTCAAAATATTACAGGAATACAAATGTTTTTGGTTACCTGGATCACTTTTGCAATCAGGGTTACAAATGTACCCATCAGCCAGATAGTTTGCATTGTACCTGTGAGGTAGGTATTCACCCATTCCCGCCTTCCTCCTGACTCCTGTTTGATTTACACTGAATTATATTTCCTCTTGTGCACATCAGTTAGTCCCAATTTAGTAGTGAGTACGTGTGGTGTTTCTTTTTCAATTCTTTTGATACTTGGAATAATGACCTCTAGTTCCATTCAAAATATCAAAAAGGCTAACTCATCCTTTTTTACAGCTGAGTAGCATTCTATGGTATACATATACTACATTTTGTTAATTCATTTATGAACTGATGGGCACTCAAGTTGATTCCACTTCTTTACAATTATGAATTGTGCCACACTAAACATTCAGGGACTATTGTCTTTTTGATAAAATGACTTGTTTTTCTTTGAGTAAATACCCAGTAGTAGAGTTGCTACATCAAAAGGTAGGTTTACTTTTAGTTCTGTGAGGGGTCCCATAGTATTTTCCATAGAGATGGTTCTAATTTTCCATCCCACCAGCAGTGTATAAGCTTTACTTTCTCTCTGCATCCATGCCAGCATCTATTGTTTTTGGACTTTTTAATACAAGCCATTCTAAATGAGGATAAGGTGATATCTCGTTATGGTTTTAATATTCATTCCCCTGATAATTAGTGATACTGAGTTTTTTTTTTATGTTTATGAGCCATTTATCTATCTTCTTTGGAACAGCTTTTGTTTGTGTCTTTTACCCATTTTTTAATTGGGGTTATTTGTTTTTTATTTTGATAATTTTCTTGAATTCTTTGTAGTTCCTGGTTATTATCCTTTCAATGGATGTATAACTTACAAACATATTCTCCTATTCTGTAGCTTCTCTTCTTGATCTGAGGATAATTTCTTTGGTTGTGTAGAAGCTTTTTAATTTAATAAAGTCCCATTTATTTATTTTTGTTATTGAGGTGATTTTCATTGAGGTCTTCTTTATAAATTCTTTGCCTAGGATGATATATAAATGAGATTTTCCTACTTTTTTTCTAGAATTATGTTTCATTCGTTAGATTTGAGTCTTTTTTTTTTTTTTTTTTTTTTTTGAGACAGAGCCTCAAGCTGTCACCTTGGGTAGAGTGCTCTGGCATCACAGCTCACAGCAACCTCCAACTCCTGGGCTCAAGTGAGTTTCTTGCCTTCTGATTTAAGTCTTTTTATCCACCTTGAATCAATTTTTGTGAGTAGTGGGAGATATGATTACTGTTTCATTTTTCTGCATGTGGCTATCGAGTTTTCTCATAAGGTTTCTTTCCCCCTAGTATACTTGTTGTCTGCTTTATCAATGAACCTTTTTTTTTTTCTTCAGTTTTTGGCCGGAGCCGGGTTTGAACCTGCCACCTCCAGCATAATGGGGCCGGCGCCCTACTCCTTTGAGCCACAGGCGCTGCCCCTGTGATCCATTATTTTTTGGTTGCTTACTTCAAATATAAATTATCTTATCTATTTAAGATATCTCAAAAATAATATACCTGTATTCAAAATATTCAGGCTAGTTAACCGCCTTTATCTTTACACTTGTTAGACTCTTGTTTAAACATGGAATGAAAGAGGTTCTCATAAAAAAAGTGATGTTTTCTGATTTAATAAACTACCATAGAAATATTAAATCTGAAGAAAAGTAGCTATACTCCACCCTTAATTATAACATATTTCCAAAGTAAAATTCTATTTTTCCATCTTTAGAAATTTTCTATGTTTAATTTTACCTACTACAATGAGTTTCTATGTGAGAGCATAAGTTAACCTCTAAGTTCTGAGCATCCGAGTTTGCTAACTTAATGAAAACAGTGTAGGATCTCATTTCTAAGTCATACGGATGACTGACATTCTCTGAAATAGTCTATCAATAAGGTTTCTATCTTTTTAAAAAACTAACCACTTTCCCAGACACCATGCTCACTTTTTGTAATTATAGTAGGTAATTACAGTAGAATAGAACCTGCATAGTTACTCAGCTCCTTACATTGGCAACCTCAAGTTGAACTGATTTCCATAGACCAGACATGCACCCATGCACCTTTCAGTACAGTAGGACTAGTTCCTCATGTTGACCATCTCCATATATTGACCCGTTTGTAGCAATGCCTCGTGTGTTCAACTTACAGAGGTTGTACTATGTTTGTTTATTTGTGATAAATTAACAATTGATTTTGCCTTTCTATGCATTTAATTATGTAATTGTCAACTTGTAGAGAAAGCTAAAATTATTTGACACGTAAGTGGAATTTTTCTGATACACCCAGTGTATTAAAAACATATAATTTACTGCAATACCTCTTTTCTTTTTCCTTTAAGAAATGTGGATCTTTCCAAGAATTTATCTTTTGTTCATCTCTAAATATGCATTCTTCTAAGTTTTGTTTGCCTTTTTAATCCTATTTTTCCTCTCTATTGGCTGAATCTTAGTAGTTTCATTTATTGCCACATCTTTAACTGCATCGAAGTCTATAACTCTGGTTATAATGTTTACCTTTGATTCTGACCTGGGAGTTTTATGTTTCTATCCTACAGAAATGTTGTTAAAACACACACATAAATAAAAAATAAGAAAAACTTGAGGCAAGTACAAAGGAAAAATAGTGTCTGCTTTGTTTTGTGAAGAATGCTAACTTGTTTTCTATTTTAAAAGGTTTGGGGCCATGTATATTGTTGCATCAGAAACAAAGAGATTTTGCATTCTAATTAAATGCTCTGTCTCCCATCATTATTCTCAGTGATGCTATAAAACCAGCCTGGTTTCTTTCTGCTGTGCACATGGCCCACTCATTACCTGATTGTATTAAGATTATTGTAGAGGGATATGTCATAGTAAAACAATTCTGTAATAAATAGAAATACATGTCTTTTGTTTTTTACTTATAGTGAATATTTTAATTCAATTTTGTGAATGATATCTAATTTTGCTGTGTATCTGTTAGAATATGACCTGATTTTCTAAATGTTTTATCACCGTATTTTTTCTTTTTTATTTTTTGCAGTTTTTGGCCAGGGCTGGGTTTGAACCCACCACCTCTGGCATATGGGGCTGGTGCCCTACTCCTTTGAACCACAGGTGCTGCCCCCACTGTATTTTGTCTAAAGAGCTTCTTTATTTGGCTTTGGAAACATTTTGTTTTGAACAATTTGATTTTATTTTTCTGAAATTATAAAGGCACAAAAATAAGATTTTACCTGCTAAGATTTGGCAGAATACCCACTATTCCTACTTTATTTCAACTTAATTCCCCAAAGCTGTGTAGGAGCGTGGAAATCACCAGGCTAAGAATAACCATCCACGTTTTCTTACAAAACCTCTCTCATTCTCACTAATGCTTACAGACCACACACCACTCACCACTATTTCTCTGAGACTTTTTTCATTATAGTACCTACATATGGTTAAAAAATCCTATGAACTGTGTTGATTAAAAAATACATTTTCTGTTGTTAGCTTTTGTTTTCTAGGAGATTATTTTAACACAAAGATTTTGATGACAGCATTGAAAGCATGGTTGTTTGATAAAACTTAGATTATACATTATAAATAAATGAGTAAATTATTTAGATTAACATATTTGTATAATGGGTCTAATAGCTACAGTAGACTTTCAGGTTCCTTGATTACAGCCAATTTTCGTAACCTGATCCTGCTCTGCATCCCACCAGCTTAGCACGGAATCACTATGACCCATGATCTAAACCATGTAATTTAGTTTCTCTTTCTTTGGAATTTGGAGGAGCCTCCCCGAAGCTGTAAGCACTTTTAGTAGGATTTCTGTACCCAGGAGCCAAGTAATGCAGGAAGTGGGCAACCATTAGCGAGTGATGTGTAAATGGAGCAGAGCAAGGCAGTCTGAAGAGAGCAGTAGAGTCCAGAGAAACACCAGCAGAGGGGATGAGGCATCCCATGGTCACAGGGTAGGGAGGCAGATACAGTGAAAGTCTGAGTAATTTGGGGGGTCCTGTATGCACTCACTTGCCGTTCTTGGATTCCAGGAAATATCTAGTACTCCTGTGTCATTGCAATTGACCTGACGTTGACTCCGAGAGCTATTGCCAATCAAACTAACTTTCCTCGTACTACAGTCTTCCTTTCTGAGAAAATTATTTCCATAGTTTTTTAAATTCTTAAATTTCTAAAATCTCTAATATTTACTTCTTTCTTATTTTAGATAGTTTAGATAGACAGAAAAAATATTTTTGCATCCAATTATATAAGTATGTATTCACCTGCCTCGACCAAGGGTCACTGTAGTATCACACTACAGCATGCTGGTAAAGAATGTTCTTTCTAGATCTGGTAATGATGCTAAACCTAACTCCATGATTTGCATACTTTATATATTTAAATATTCTGACAAGGGCCAGAAAGGTAAAATCAAATATTTTCCAATAATGTTTTTATATTATATTTATCCTTATATTTCCTACAAATTTGTTTATGTAAGCTGAAGTGCTTATTTAATGTTTAGATATTTATAACTATATTATCTATAGTATTATTGGATCCTGTTAGTGTTATAAAGGGCCCTGATTTGTCTCAGTTAATACTTTTTGATTTAATGTTTATTATTAATGCAGTGAATTCTACTTTTTCATGTTGAAATTTTCTATGTTTGACTCACATATAGTAAAGAGTTATAATGGTTTGCTGGCTTGGTTAGGGCGATGACTACACACACCAGGGCTGGTGGTTTTGAACCCAGCTTGGGACTGTTAAACAACAATGACATTTGCAACAAAAATTTAGTGGGCATTGTGGAAGACACCTGTAGTCCCAGCTACTTGAGAGGCTGAGGCAAGAGAATCACTTAAGCCCAAGATTTTGAGGTTGCTGTGAGCTGCAACATCACAGCACTCTATTGAGGGCGACACAGTGAGATTGTCTCAGAAAAAAAAAAGTTATAATGGTTTTGAAATACAATCTGAAGATTCTTTACTTTTATAAGTTTATTGTATTCAACTTACATGTCGTGATTTGAGAATGTTCCTGAGCTCTACCTTTTTCAATGTCAGCTAATAGGAAAAAATTAAAGACCCATTATTTATCCTCTTTCCTCCACTTTTGATGTTTCTGTCATTTCAACATTAGGGTATGAAATACATACCTTCTATTTTTCCACTAAAACATCACATTCATTATAATCTTACATGTACTTGTACAGGTAAATGGATAAAGGCTGCCATCAATGACCCACCTCCAATATTTTTTCTGGTAATATTCTGGTTGGTACATTGATCTTTTCTACTTCACAAATGTTTTGTAGAAATAGACCTTATATTTGCAATATACTTTAGTGCTCTTATTTACTCCTTTTTTGGAGACAAAGGCTCACTCTGTCACCCAGAGTAGAGTGCAAGGCCATTATCATGGTAGACTGCAACCTTAAACTCCTGGGTTCAAGTGCTTCTCCTGCATCATCAGCCTCTAGAGTACCTGGGACTATAAATGGCTGCCATCATGCTTGGCTAATTTTTCGTTTTTCTAGAGACAGTATCTAACTCTTGCTTATGCTGGTCTCAAACTTCTGACCTCCAGCAATCATCTTGGCTCAGCCTCCTACAGTGCTGGGATTACAGGCATGAGCTAGAGAACCAGTTGGCACTGACTCCTGGCTCCTTGCAGAATTTTTTCTTTCATCTTGAATTTTGAGAGGCTCATGACAACATGTCTTGGAGGTGCTCTGTTTGTGTCGAGGTGACCTGGAGTTCAATATTGCTCTAAAAGGAGTGTTTCAGAATCTTTATTGGTGCTTGGGAAGTTTTCATTTATGATATTTTCTAGTAGGGCTTGTATTACTTTGGCATTTTCTTCTTCCCCTTCAGGAATACCTAAAATTCATATGTTTAAATGCATCATGAAGTCCCATAATTCTCTGAGTGACTATTCTGCTTTCTCTTTCCTCTTTCCTCACTCTACCTGCCTGGGTTAGCTCAAGAGCTTTATCCTCTAGCTCTGAGTTTCTTTTTTATCCATGCTCTAATCTATTATTGATACTTTCTATGGCATTTTTAAGTTCTCTGATTGATTCCTTTAAGTCCTAAATTCTAACATATCTTTTCGATATTGTTCATATTTTTCATCTATTTTTTAGTTCTGTTCTCCACTTTTCAATTCCTTTCATTGTTTTTGCCATCCCTATTTTATATTCTCTTGTTGTCATTTACATTAATTCTTTAAGGTGGAATACTCTGTGGTTGCTTCCTCATGATCCTTTGGGGGTTTTCACATTGCCAGAATTTTTCTGTTGATTATATCGGGGAACTTGCCCTGCCAAGCTATAGGTCTCCTGCCCATGGCATGGTGGGGTAAGTAGACAAGTTGAAAATTATTAGGAAAGTTATAGAAAATAATAGACAAAGAGATGGTTTTAAGAGAAGTGAGGATTCGGGAGGTTGCACACCCTTTTTCATGAGGCTTCCAGTATGCCGCCCCAAGTATCAGGCTGGTTCTGTATTTATTTAATACATCAGTCCCATGATGGGATTTATTTCATGCATCAGTCTTGTGATGGGATGGATCCTGTCATGGTTTTTGGTACACTTGCATTTCTATTAACTAGATTAATTCTTTAATAACTAACTAACTATGTTAATTGTGTGGATTTACTTGTTACTTTTTATTATTTTAAGATATTTATGATCTTGGCTCGGCGCCTGTGACTCAATCGGCTAAGGTGCCAGCCACGTACACCTAAGGTGGCGGGTTCGAATCCCCAGCCCGGGCCAACAAACAACAATGATGGCTGCAACCAAAAAATGGCCGGGCGTTGTGGCGGGCGCCTGTGGTCCCAGCTACTTGGGAGGCGGAGGCAGGAGACTCGCTCTAGCCCAGGAGTTGGAGGTTGCTATGAGCTGTGATGCCATGGCAC
>CAUYQV010106388.1:0-12192 GCA_963574575.1 Galagoides demidoff
TTGTTGCTACCTACTAAATTTTGGCAGTTTTGTTTCTTAGTAAGAGGTCACTGGAATGCCCCAGTATACAGGTAGAGAAAGGCCTTAAGTTATATTAAAATCCAGAAAGTGAACACAACCCACAATCTGTCTCAATTAAGCCCATTTCCGTAAGGCCAATGGTTACCAACACGCCATTTATAGCTATTCAATACACATAAAGTGATTATATAAATACTGTGTAACAAAATGAGTTTGCAGCTTCAGAAAATACCTCCATAGTTCTGACAAAATCAGGAATGTGCATGATGAAAAGAAATCTTGAGTGTTAGCCACATCTACGCTGCTTAACTAAGGAAATAGATTTTTTTGTGCTATAAGGGGCTAGAAAAAGGGGAAATGAATGAGAGTTGGGGTAGGCAGGGAACACAGCCTAGAGGACATGGGACTGGGACTCCAGCTAAAGCAAAGCTTCCACCTGAATGGACAAGGTTCAGTGTAGGCAAGTAAGGGAATGACATGCACAGCCTGAAACCACGTCCTGGGATATGGGCCCAGGTGCTTCTCTGGACCAATTTCACTAGAAGAGAGGAGAGACCGTGAGAAGGAATGAATGAAAAGGTGAGGACTAATCACTGACAAAGCTACCGAGTAAAACCCTTTGGTGCTGGGTTTAAGTCTGCACTGCAGTTTCCGTCATTGCTGTCGATTTGCCTATTGTCTTTACGTCCATTAATTAGGAATCCAAATAAATCTTTTGCCATGGATTTTCTCCTCTGCTTCTAAGATAGGTATCAGCACAGTTTTTATTAAAAGGAAGTTAACTACCTTTTTTCTCAAACAACTCCTCAGAAACAATACACACACACAGAGAGATACACATACACTCTCACACAAACACAAATCACACTTCCTTTTCCAAAAGTAAATTCAATATTTCTATAACACAAGGATGTGTGATGACTTAATTCATATCATTAAGTTGTCTTTCATTTTATTCGTTCTTATTAATCCTAAAAGCTTGAGTAAAATCCATCAACAGGAGTCCCAATCAAGATGGCCAGCTGGACACAGGTAGACGGTGCTCCTCCATGGAGAAGAACCAGAATATTAGGCAGATTCTCACAGTTTGAACATATTATCTGTGAGAGGGCACTAGGATTCACCAGGGAAGCATCAATAGTAAGCAGAGTGTGTTAGAGCAACTTGCCTGGCCAGAGGCTGGCTAACAGCTGGGAGAACCTCCTGGATGGGGTGAAACAGTGAGAGAAAAGCCCCCAGGGTTCCACTTCCTCAGATGAACTTTTATGATTTGGGCTAGAAGAGAAGTTCTCAGCCCATGCAGGTCCCAGATCTAACACAGAGAGCTGCTGGGAGCCTACAAACCCATTGCTCCAGAACCGGAGCATGCGCAGAAGCCCACAGGCCAGCAGTCCCCAGCGTGTCTGGCACCAGGGACTGGGTTCATGGAAAACCCTTTTTACACAAGCTGGGACCAGAGCAGGGGAGGGGGGAAATGATTTGGGAATGATTCAAGCACTTACATTTACCGTGCACTTTATTTCTATTATTATTTCATTGTAATATATAATGAAATAAGCATATAATGCACCATAATGCAGAATCAGTGGGAGCTCTGAGCTTGTCTTTTCTTTCTTTTTTTTTCCCCTACAACTAGATGGTCCCCTGCTGGAGAGACGGAAGACAGTGACACCAAAAGAGTGTTGCTTATGTCCTCGACTCCACTTTAGATCACCAAATCTTAGATTCTCATAAGAAGCCTGCAACCCGGATCCCTCGCAGGGTCAGTTTAAGGAGGGGTCGTGCTCCCGTAAGAATCTAATGCCACCTCTGGTTTGACAGAAGGCGGAGCTCAGGTGGCCACTGGCACCAGGCGCCGTTCTGGAGTTTGAAGCTGGGCAGCTAGGAAAAGCGCATGGCGACGGGGATATCTTACATCCAGCACCGTGGACTTGTACTGCTCCCACGCACACGTTTTGGCACAAATCGTAAAATCCTGTGTATCTACATCCGAGCCACATCTACGTCTGTGACTGGTGCTTCCTGGCATCCGCTCAGACTGGAGCAGGCATCCGCTCAGACTGGAGCAGCCTTGGGGGACCAGTAGGTAGAGGGAAACTGTGGATCGCACAGAGCTTGGGCATTTGGGAAGCGCCACCTCCAGCTGAGAGGAGAGCGCGGAATGCCAGCGAGTCCCTTAGGGCACAGGGCAGCGGGGCACCAGCTCCCCATCATTCACGGTAGGCTTATCTTCCCCTCCCCCACCCACTGCTGCAGAGATAGGCATGGCTATTTCCACTGGGGACCAGGAAGGATTCCTCGGGGAATACTTCAGCTGGGGCACTTGGGTACAGCTGCCCTGACTCTGACAAAGGATCTTCCACCTCCAGGATTCCATGGGGTTTTGAAGGCTTCTTTCTCTCTCAGAAACTTCAGCAAATGCTTTTATGTGCCCCAAGGACAAAAGCTACCTCCTCCCTGAGGGAGGTCGCAGCCCGCTGTCCACTCACTGAGCTGAGTGTCTCTGCCAGGAGGACCCTACCCACCCGGGAGCAAGTCCCTGGCATAACTGCGCCTCCCTCACCAGGGTACTTCAGCCATAGCCCATGGCCAGGTCAAGTCGGAAGCTGGGAATCTGGGTGATGTGTGGTCCCAAAGGACAGAGAATGCGTCACTGATGAGAGGGGAACGTGAGCGGCTGGTGCGTCCCATAGCTGCCTGCCCCAGCCAGCCTTGTCAAGAGGGGCTCATCCTTCCTGCACCCACCTTCCTCCTACATGAACATTTTTTTCTGGGGCAGATCACGCCACTGCTCATCAGCACCGCCAGCACCCCAGCTCCGGGGGGTCAAGGGCAGATTTACCAGCCCAATCTTGGTCTGGTCACCGCATTAAGCCTGCCATTCAGGAGCCTGGGAACTGAAGAATGTCTCATCTACTGCGCCATGCCAGCCACCTCCGCGCTTACTCTGCCAAGGGACTGAGGCACAGCTGACCCACATTGCCAGCAACACTCCAGAGGCAAAAGAGAGCAAGCCTCTCTCTACACTGAGCAGGAGAGCTCCCAGCAGAGAAGAGGTAAGCCACAGAGCTGTTTTGCGCAAAAAGAAAAGGGTCCATATGGATAAGAACCAGCATAAGAACTCTGACAACATGAAAGAAAAAAAAAACAGGCTTTTTTGACACCCTAGCTCTCCAGCAATAAACTCTAACAAGAACAACAAAAAAATCTGAATTGCCAGACATGGAATTTAAAATACGGATCACAAATCAACAAGAAAGTTGAAATCCAACAGAAAGAAATAAACAAACAAAAATACTTAGCACATGAATGGAAAATTCACTGAAGAGACAGAGATTTTAAAATAAACAAAACAGAATGTCTGGAAATAAAAGAGTCATTTAGGGGATTTCAAAATACAGTGGAAAGCTTTAACAACAAAATAAACCAAGCAGAAAAAAAGAATTTCAGAATTTGAAGGCAAGGCTTTCAGATGATCTCAATCAGTTAAAAACAAAGAGAAAAGCATGAAGAGAAATAAACAAAGACTCCAAGAAATATGGCATTATGTATAATGCCCAATGTAAGAATTCTAGGCATCCATTAAAGAAAGGAAGAAAAAGCAAAAACCATAGAAAATCTATTGAAGAAAATACTATAGAAGAACTTCCCTCATGTTTCTTGAGAGTTGGATATCCAGATACAAGAAGGTCAACCAATTCCTGGAATATTTACGGCAATCAGGACATCACCAAGGCACATAGCCAATACTCTGGCCAAGGTCAAAGTGAAGGAGAAAATCCTACAAGCTGAGAGATGAAAGCATCCAGTAACTTATAAAAGAAAACCCATCAGGCTGACAGCATACATCTTAGCAGAAACTGTACACGCCAGCAGGGATTGGGATCCCATCTTTAGTCTTCTTTAACAGAACAGTGATCAGCCAAGATCCTGTATCCTGCAAAAGTAAGTTTTACAACTTCATTTGTGAAATTACATTTATGTGAAATAACATTGGTGTAAATTCGTTATTTCTTTTTGAAATAACATTTTTGCTAACAAGTAAGCGCTACGGGGATTTGTCACCACTAGAACTGCCCTGCAAAAAATGTTCGAAATTGCTCTAAAAACAAATGGAATGGTTGATACTCACCAGTGTAAAAAAGACTCAAAAGTGAAAACTCACAGCTCTTGCATAATAGTATGATAATACAAGGGAAGATACAAAGCAACTAGGTGATATCAATGTAATAACTGGAACAGAATCTTACTTATCAATATTGACATTGAATACAAATGGTCCAAATGTCCCCACTTAAAAAACATGGATTGATGAAATGGACTTAAAAACACCACCCAAATATCTGTTTATAAGAAACTCATTTAATTCATAAAGTACTATATAGACTCAAGGGAAAGTGTGGGAAAGAAAAAAATTCCATGCAAATTAAAACCAAAATTGAGAAAGAGTAGCTATTCTTATATCAGATGAAATAAACTCCAAATCAACACCAGGAAAAAAAAAAAGATGGTCTTTATACAATGATAAAGGAATTGGTTATATAAGAAGCTATAACAATCCTAAATAAGTATACAACTACCGCTGCAGTTCCCCTATTCATAAATCAGATACTACTAGACAGAGAAATGAAATACACAAGAACATCTTGATAGCCAGGGACATCAATACTCCATATACAGGCAGAAAACCAGCAAAGAACCATTGGAGTCAAATCAGACTCTAGAACAAATGGACCTAAAGGACATTTACAGAATATTCTGCCCCCAAACTACAGAATATACATCCTTCCCATTAGCACATGGAATGTTTTCTGAGATCTTAGTTCACAAAAACAGTCTAAACAAATATTGAAAAACTGAAATTATACTACCTATCTCCTCGAACTACAATGGAATAAAATGAGAAATAAATTCTAAGAGGAATTCTCAAAACTGTGCAAATATGTGGAAATTAAACCACTTGTTGCTGAATGATCTTTGGGTCAATGATAAAACGGGGATGGAAATCAAAAAAGTATTGAATGAAGGATAATAGTGATTGAAGCTTCTGAAAGCAAATACAATAAAAACAAAAATAAGTTAACGAGTCTTAATTAAAACAAAATGTTTCTGCACGGCAAAAGAAATAACCAACAGACTACGTGGGCAATCTACAGAGTGGAAGAAATGGGTCACAAACTGTACGTATTCCAAATAACCAACATACAGAATCTACAAAGAACTCAAACAAATAATCAAGGGAGAAAAGAAAACCAAATAGTCCCATGAAAAAGTGGGAAAATTACATGAACAGACATTTTTCAAAATAAGATATACAAATGGGCAATAAACTTATGAAAAAACACTCAACATCACTAATCAGGGAAATGCAAATGGAAACTACAGAGATGCCACCTGTCAGAATGGCCACATTTTTAAAGTCAGAGAACAACAGAGGTTGGCATGGGTGTGGGGAAGAGGAAATACTGGTATGCTGTTGGCAGGAATGTAAATTATTATAACTTCTACGGAAAATGTTTGGTGATTCTACTTTTCTTCAATGGAAAAGTAGACCTACTGTTCAACCCAGAAATCATGCTACTAGATTTCTACACCCAAAGGAAAAGATATCCTAACCTAAGTGCCCATAAACTCATGATTGGATGAGGAAAATATTACTTGTACACACACAATGTATTAACATCATGAAATACTACTCAGCCGTAACAGAGAATAACTAATGTCTCCTGTAGCAACTTAGACGGAACTGAAAGCCACAATCCTAAGTGAAGTATCCCAGAGTGGAAAAACAAATACCGCATATACTCACTTGTAAGTGGGGGCTAAATAATGGATATATGTGGTCATGCAGAGTAGACATTGGAGACTTGAAAGGGAGGAGTATGTGGAGGAGCTGACACGAAAATAGTGCAGCAGGTACAATATATACTATTTGGGTGACAGGCACAATAATCCCTGACTTGGCCGGGTGACGTGGCTCATGCTTATAATCCCAGCACTCATGGAGGCCAAGGTGGGCAGATCACCTGAGCTCAGAAGTTCAAAACCAGCCTGAGCAAGAGAGAGACCCTGTCTCTACTGAAAAAGAAAAAAACAAAAACAAAAATACAGAAGAACCAGCCAGGCTTTGTGGCAGGCACTTGTAGTCCCAGCTACTTGGGAAGCTGAGGCAAGAGGATTCCAAGAGTTTGGAGTTGCTGTGAGCTATGACACCATGGCCCTCTATCCAGGGTGACAGAGTAAGACTCTGTCTCAATAAATAAGTAAATAAACGCACTGACTCTATCACTATACAATTCATCTATGTATCAAAAAAAATTTGTAGGCTCCACACCTATAGCTCAGCAGCTAAGGAGCCAGCCACATACACCAGAGCTGGCAGGTTCAAATCCAGCCCAGGCCTGCCAAGCAACAATGACAACTCCAACCAAAAAATAGCCAAGCATTGTGGCAGGCACCTATAGTCCCAGCTACTTGGGAGGCTGAGGCAAGAGAATCGCTTAAGCCCAAGAATTGGAGTTAGCTGTGAGCTGTGATGCTACAGCACTCTAGGGGGGTGACATAGTGAGATTCTGTCTCAAAAAAAAAAAGGTACACCCCAAATCTACTGAAATTTTTTTTAAAAAACCTAATTGATTATATCATAGAAGCCATTAAAAAAGAAAAAAAAGTACATTGACAACCATATGCATCAGCGGATAGGCAGTCTCAAAACTGCAGGACTCTAACCCCAGGTTTGGTGCAGTCAACTCTCTGCTTCCCCCCCACCCCCACCCAACTACAGAATTCTGCTCCTAGTATTGTTAGACTTTCCTACACTTCTATATTTACACATTTATACTTTTAGTATTTATACATTCCAGTCACTGATGTCTGTAACTAAAGAATGTCCACACACTAAAGTCTCTGAAACAATGACTTGCTGGTCTCTGGGAAGAGATATCAATTCTCAAGGTCATTGCAGTAAGCATATAAATTGCTATCCTCTTACTATCCAAATTCTGAACTTAATAAGATCAATATGTTGGAGGCCAAAATATCACTTAAGTAAAACTAGGTTTCAGGGTGTAGTTTATGTTGCTAAGTGAATTTCCCAGTCCTGAACCCCAGAGATGCACAGACATAACTTGTGCTGGACTTGAGATAGCTTCCTCTCCTGACCCTCACATGGCCGAACCTCTCTCCACTGAAGAATGGAGTGTTCTCCAGCTCTGAAGAGGAAGGGAGCAGAAGGGCTAGAGCTACAGATGCCCAGTTTGTCTCCCCAGATCCCTAAGCACAGTGAGAATGTCAAGAGAGGTCGGAAGTTTTATGGCGAGAAGTTACTTATTCATAGAACAAGAGTAGGCAAATTATAATCCCCTTTAGGCCATAAAATAGGCCATTTTATGCCAGATTCCACCCACCTCTTGTTTTTGTACAGCTTTCAAGCTAAGAATAGTTTTTACATTTTGAAATGATTGGAAAAAACTTCAAAAGAATATTTTGTGACACATGAGCAGTATATGAAATTAAAACTTCAGGGTCCATAAATCGTTATTTTGAAATAGCCATTGGAGTTTGTTTACGTATCGTATAGACAATATGTCAGCTTTCACACCACACTGGAAGATTTGAGCAGTTGTGGCAGAAAATGTACAACATAAAGCCTGAACGATGTACTATTTAACTCTTCACAGAAAGCGTTTGCTGACACAGAGGAAACATCTGGGTTGGGGAAAAACCATCCTCCCTGGGGTCATACTGGAGATGGACTCTCCCTCTGTGTTTCTTCCTTTGATCATTTATTTTGTTTTATTTTTGTTTTCAGTGTCCCCATACTATAGGTAACTACAAAATATTTGTTGAATTTATTTGAATAAATTTGGGCAAAGGTGAGCCATACATAACCATTAGCTCACTTGTTCTCATACTTTAAACTCATAACGTGCAGATCACCAATGTAACATCTATACCAGATCAAATCATTCAAGACTGTACATGACTGACCTTCAGGGAAAGAATAGCCACCTTCAGATAATGCATGTGCTACTGTTGTAATCCCAGCAGCTGAGAGAAGGATGGACCCCACTTCAGATATAGTTAATTAATAGAAATTTATGAATAATTTTGATACACCTGCAGGTGCATCCTGGAGGGGGCTCTTGTAGTGGGCCAACAAGAAGCCTCGAATAATGGGGGAGAAGCCTTTTATACCATTATTCTGTATAGTCATGGTGACTGGCAAGCTAGCGCGATACAGTAGCCAATCATAGTGGTTAGCAGAGCTCAATACAGCTCAGGGGTCACAAGGTAAGGGCACATATTGATTCATACATCACAAGATATATCACAAGTACATTACTTCATGATCATAAGATGGGGTATGTCCTAGGGGTTTACACAATTCAGGGTGGAGGTACATGTTTACTTAGGGTACATTAGCTCATAATTCAGGGGTACAAAACAAATGTTGGGTAAATTTCCAAGAACAACTTGGGACCTCTTCACCGGGGTTTTATTTGGAACTAACCCCTCCCTTCCTCAACCCATCTCTGCACACTTCCTTAATTCCAGGCTGTTTCTCTACCCTTGAGAGGGCAGGAACTAAAAGGCTTAGGAGAGGTTTCTTTTTCGAGGGTAGGGGGTTTATTCCCCACTGGTCTTAGGGAGGGGGTCAAGGGCTGGGGGCTTGGTTATTATACTACCATTTATGGTAAACTGGAAAAATATGCCATGCTCTCTGGTTTCATTCATTCCTGCTGCTAAAACAAAAATACCACAGACTAAGTAATTTATGAACAATGAAAATGTATTTCTCATAGTTCTGGAGGTTGGGAAGTCCAAGATCAAGGTGCCAGTAGAGTCAGTGTTTGGTAAAGCTGCTTTCTTCTTCCAAGATGGCACTTTGCTGCAATGTCCTCTGGAGAGGACAAAGGCTGTGTGTCCTCACATGACAGAAGGGACAGAGGGCAAAAGGCACTTCCTTCGACCAGCTTCATAATCCATTCATGAGGTCAGAGCCCTCGTAACTTTAATCACTTGCCAAAAGATCTTACCTCTTATGACTAGCACATTGGGTATTAGGTTCCAAGATATGGACACAGACATTCAAATTTTGTTGCAGGAGGTGGCTTTAATTTCCTGTTCAATTTCTTCCTTTATTATTTATGAGATTCTTCCTGGCCCTGAAAACTATACAGCCACACTTTCTAATACCGTATTGGACATATTTAAACAAAGGATGAAAAACTAGTAAAATACTATTTACACTTGTCCTAGCTCATGAAACAAACAGAAATAATAATGACTTGTCAAGAACTCAAATGTCAGAGTTCAAACACTTCCTGAACCAACATCCAGGAAGGTCCCCCTGTAGAACTATACATCCTAAGGCCATTTGTATAACCCCAGTCTGTAGTTCTTAAACGGTGATGTGTAGTCTGTCTACTCACATTAGCTTACGGCAGAGCTCTAAGAATATTCTTACAAATTGATTCCACTGTCAGCCAAAAGCCTCCCCGGAGACCAGTGCCAGCAGCTGCTAAGGAGAAAACTGAGTTAGAGCCAAGTGGGTGCTCATTTTATTTACAGCACGTGAAGGTTGCTTGCTTTGCTCTTATAGTTAGAGGCAGCTCTATGTCCAGGCTTCCTGGAGGGGCAGACAGTTGCGCGTCTGTAGAGGGAAGGAAGATCATGGAAGGAGCAGAAACTCGTCAGATGGCGTGGAGACAAAGTACCTCTCAAGCCCTTCACTTGTTTTCATCAAACTGTTCCTGTTCATATTCTCAAAAGCTTAGTCGTCCAGTTTTTCTGAACACTTTGTTCATCCTGTTGATTTCTTTGTCAGTGGACACTTTTTTGAACTCCTTATCAGAAATGCTCTCTCTTAAAGAGACCATATCGTTAAGTTATGTCTGTTTTCGTCATTTTCACCAGCATTGTTCTGAAAAAGAAAGCTGACTCCTTCACCTTGCTCAGTACCCAGCCCTGCCGACATCAGGAAAGCCTGAAGTTGCCTTCCTTTCCCTCAGCCCAAAAGTGTCTATGAAAACAGGAGCAAAGAGCACTGTCTTTTACTTTAAGAGTTTTTTCAGGTGTCTTAGCCCACATGTAAATTCCTGCCCTATCTCCACCTAGCTATTCTAGCACAGTACACCCCACCGTATTTTTCTTCCCCAGCTTTTTCAAGCCCTTTTCCAACAAGCTGAATTTCTCTTATTCACAGTAAACACAATATTCCCTTCTGCATGAATCTCCCTTAAATAATTACATTGGGAAAATATAATTAAAACCAAAATCTTCTTCCAACCCAGAAATTCTCTCCCCAAAGGTAACAGAGAAAGAAAATAATACTGGTTTTGAATAAGCATTAAACCAGAAAGTACCGAACGTTATGGGTAATCTCCTAGTAGATTGCAAAGACAGAAAGAAATCTCACCCTTGTGTATAGTTAAGTAGATACAATCCATTATGTATAACTAGTCTTTAAGTAAGAGGACTTAATAGCACCATTTGTCCCACTTAGTTCATCCTAACTTTAACTGGTAATTGGGGTGACCATCTGTGCTAGCTAATCAACTTTATTCAAAGAAAAAACGAAGTTCTATCTTTATCGCAAGAAACAGTTTTGCAACTGGAACCAAGTCATCCCGCAAACTTAGGCTCCTATTGTGCCACAGCAACTGAGAGACAAGGATGCTCTCTCCCTCGATGTTTACAAGTCAAAGAGATGGCTCCCACGTGCTTTAGAAAAGCACTGCTATGCCATAAAGCTGGGGAAAGACCTGTCTGTCCCTCAGAAGAATTTGCATACAGTTTAAAAGGAAGAGAAAGAACTTAAATGTTCCATGTTTTCTTGAAATTATAACATTAGTAAATATTCTAAAAAAAAAAAGTAAAGGGGGAAAAGTTTCTTTTCTTACTTTCTATAGGGAGAATTAAGCCTCTTAATGTTCATTTAGCAGCCTTGATCTACCTAATGGAATGATGTCTGATGAAGCTGGAGGGAGGGCAATTGTGGAGGCCAGTAATGAAAACCCTCCCGGAGATGGAAAGACTGCAGAGGGAAGGAGGTATCCAGGGACCTCTAGATAGAGATCCATTTCCGCCTGCCATTACCTTACCTTTATCCTCTTCATTATCTTCCTTCAGACTCTTGGTTTACTTATCAAAAGCCAAAAATGAGTGTAGCACTTCTGCTGACAGGTGACTGGCAGCAGTGATTAAGCACAAAGCTTGGCCAAAGGCTGGATTTACTGAATAGGATTTGGACCCTCAGGGCTGAGAAAATATGAATTTCTTAGCACCTGCAGGTAAACTGGAAAGCCTACAAAGGATGTTTTCGAGATTTCCTGGTAGGTGGGCAGAACCGGCTGGCAGTGGGGTTCTGTCCAAAGAACAGATGGCCTAAACGTAGTGTCTTAAACACAAGGGGGATGAGTGGAGAGACAGCAGAAAAATAAAAGAGCATGGGAATATTTTTATGATGCAATATAATTTAATAAATAGTAAAAGGCGACAATAAAAGGATGTGGTGTCTAATGAAAGGATCTAAGATTCAAGGTGGATCAGAGATAAAATTAAACCCAAATGCTTTGGGGAGCAAATCACAGGTAATATGAATTTTTTATATCCTTTCCTATCCGGTAGAAATATACCTACCCCAAAGCACAAAATTGGAGGAAATACAAGTTCACATCAATGTGGGAAAGAAAGTAAAAAGAAAAAAAAATGGGAATGCCTCCTGTATTCAAATGAAATTCAGACTACTATGATAATTATTAGGAAATTCACTTTTTCAGTGAATGACATCACATTGAGTAAGTGCCATAACTATCATTTGTTGAGCACCTACTGTATGCCAGGCAGGAAGCTAAGTATTTTGTGCATATTATCTCAGAAATGCTTAGAATAATTGAAAGAATTAGGTATTATTTACATTTTATGTATATGGAGGATGAATTTCTGAGAAATAAATTGCCCAGTTGTACAACTAGACAATGGTGGTGACAGAATTGAAATTAAGGGTTATTAGACACAGAGCCCTTTGCATTTTCATACTGGTTTCTACTATAGATTCTGTGCATTATGTTTCCATAGGCTTCTGCTCGGGAGACACAGGAGCACTCTGAACAGTCTTTTCTTGCCAGGGTCCTGCCCGGGGGGCAAGGTCCTTTGTTTTTCCCTTTT
>CAUYQV010106396.1:0-17786 GCA_963574575.1 Galagoides demidoff
TTTTTTTTTGAGACGGAGCCTCAAGCTATCCCCCTGGGTAGAGTGCCATGGCATCACAGCTCATAGCAACCTCCAACTCCTGGGCTCAAGCAAGTCTCCTGCCTCCGCCTCCCAAGTAGCTGGGACCACAGGCACCTGCCATAACGCCTGGCCATTTTTTGGTTGCAGCCATCATTGTTGTTTGGCGGGCCCGGGCTGGGGATTCGAACCTGCCACCTTAGGTGTACGTGGCTGACGCCTTAGCCGATTGAGCCACAGGCGCTGAGCCAGGATTTTTTTTTTAAAGGAAAAAATGGGCAGGGCACAGTAGCTCCTGCTGAACTCATCTGCCGTCATCTAGCCCTGGGGGTAGGAAATGCTGCCAGAGGGTATGATGTAAATTAGACATTAAGATCTAAGATGGGATCTGTCCTTTACTTCTAACAAGCGCTTCAGAACGGCGAGCTCTGAAGTCCCACACTGTGTTCTGCTTTCCTGGATTCCTCCGTGGTTCCAACCAGATCAAACGACTTTCCTCCCTATCTGGTAGCAAGTCACACAGCACCGTACGGCTGTATGGACCAGCTGTGGACTTTCGCCAGTGGGGCTGTTATTCAGATGAAGTACCACACTCTGCACTCCTAACAATATCGGGTTGAGGTGGTCGGAGGATCAGAACGGCTGGTGCCCACTGGGACTTGTAATGCTGGGCTTCTCTGTGCAAAGGAGCTGCTAACACTCACGAGAACTAAGATCAGAGACTTATAAAACTTATAAAACATATTTTAATTCTCTTAGGAATGAGAGCTGCTCTCCACACGTGATGCAGTCATGAGCGCAAAGGACTCTAACTTGCTTCTTCATTTTCATCACAATGTCTGGGTCCTCATTCTCTCTTCCAATTCCACAATCCCTGTATTCATGCAACTAATTCCAGACCTCACATGACAGAAGCTAAAGCACAGGACCCTGGCTTCTCATTTATCATTGCGGTTATGCAAACAACCACACAGGTTAGCAGCTGAGTGATTCTGTTAGGATTTCCTTGCCTAAATCCAGAGCCTGGGCAGTCTAAAATCCTGTGTTAAAAATGATGTTCACATTCTAGTATAACTCACAGCTCCCATACCCCAGCCCCCTGAGATCTTCAGATCTATTTCCAAAAAAAAAAAAAAACCCTCAAAATGAAAACTGTATCTTGTAAACTGTGTCACTTCAATTCTCATGGGTACATGAGATTTGTCAATCTTACGTTTGCAATGAAGAGCTCATCACTGGCCCTGCTATGCTATGGATAACCACCCCAAATACAAGATGAGGTACGGCTTCACTAACTGTCCCTATCAGGGACCGGTGAAGTAAGTATTACTTGGCTTTTCCTATTTCTTTTATAAAATTTTACACACATCACTTTTTGACACGACTCAAAGCAATTTAGCAAATAACAGTGAGCATCCAGCCCAGTATACAAAAACAACCTAAACTCCTCTAATTTGTAAGCAAAAAGTAGGACTGGATCTATTAACATAAAAAGATGGTTTTCACACTCAACAGGGCCAAAAGTATTTAATATGTCATTTTGGATGCAGCCAATTCAATAAACATAAATGGGAATCTGATCCAACAGGAGGGATAGTGAGCAATATCGCAATTGTGATTTTTTAAAAAGTTTCTCAGCTGAGGCTGAATACAACAGAAACAGGACCAAGAAAACACCTCACAGTTTACATGCATGAACCTTCCCACACTCACGAACCTGAAATGTGTCAACCACTCGGTGAAGGAACTCAATGACGAACAGAGGTGGGACCTCTGTCTGTATCACAGCCACGAAAAAGATCTTGTGACGGTAAACGCTTAAGAGGTAGTGGTGAGGGGTAGGGATGACCGGAGGCACATTTTCTGCCTCAGTAGCTCTCTCTTGTGCCTCGAAAAAGTAATCACAGACAGAACGGCTGACCACACTTTTCCAGTGTTTCTCCAGGAAAATATCCCCAGAGGAGTTGATCAGGAATAGACTGTGAATCATGATGCGGACGGCCAGGTAGGAAGGGAAGCCTTTTCACTCTCAACGCCTCCAGACTCTGCCAGCTGCTGACCCTGAAAACCAAAGAAGCCGTACTCAGTTCCTCCCACTCAACCAAAACACCCTCCCCATCTTTTCCAGCACCCCAAGACTTACCCATCTTTCAAGACCAGGGCTCAAGTCTTCTCTACTGCAGAAGGCTGAAGTATCCCTCCCTTGAATTCCTAAGGATAATTATCGGCCATCTCACTTGGCAGTCAATCAATTATATTCCCAGTTATCTTGACTACAGCCAGAGTGATAACCGCTTAAAATACTACTTAACATCCAGGTGTCTATTTTCTCGACTGACCTGGAATCCTTGAAGGGCTGTGCTGCATGTTTTCTGTTGCTTTGCTGCGCTGTACCTCCTCACAAAGACTACTGAATTTATGTCATGTTTTGGCCAAGGCTCACACATCCACAACAAATGTGTGTCTTAATGCAATACTCCCCAGCCAAATGGTGCCAGTGAGCACTTAAAAGGTGGCGAAACTGAGATATGCTGGAAGTTTAAAATACATGATTTGGAAGGCTGTGTAGTGTATGAAACAAAGAGAATTTCAAGTATCTTAACCAATAACTTAATATTGATTATATGTTGCAATAATATTTTGGCTATAGGAGGTTATATAATATGATTACGTGTTGTAATATTTTGGCTATAGGAGGTTAAATCCAATACATTAAAATTAATTTAACCTGTTTTATTATTTTAATGGGGTGATTAGAAAACATTCATGTAAATATGTGGTTTGCTTTTTCGTGCTGTTGGACAGAGCTGGTCCATGGAATAGGGGAAAGTGCCCTTGTGGTCTTTATTCATCCACTCACACCCCAGTCCCTTAACACTGGTTATGCACAAGGTCCTTCTGTGGTGCTTTTAAAACCCAAACCCCACTGGGGTATACCCCAAAGCCCTCAGGCGGCAATGTCTCTATGGTACCAGGGGAGCCGATGGGAACTGGCCACCGCAAAGGCCTGTTCCAAGCGCTCCAGGGTGAGCTTAATCCCCGCGCAGGTGGAGGGGGGCAGGAGGAAGGAAAGCTGGAGGCAGGGCAGACAGGCTGTGCAGGGTGGGGGACAGCAGACGCCCAGCAGATGGTTTCTGCGCTTGTGCCAGCCTGGCCGCCCCGGATGAAGGAGACCGACCGCGCGCGGGTGGGCAGCAGAGGATTTAAGGTGCGCGCACGTCGGGGGCGTTGAAGGGGGGAGATCAGGGGGCGAAAAGCGCCCAGGCCCGGGAGGTTCGCGCACATGCATTGCCATGGCAACACTATCCTCTCCTCTCTCCGCAGACCACCCCTTCGAACCCCGTGCTGTGTCCCCCACCTCTCCCCCAACGAACTGCGCAAGGTTCCAAGGGCCCGTCTGGCGGCAGCCCGCACCCCCGCCCCAAATGTTCACGCCCCTGCCCCCGAGCGCCCCCGCCTCCACCCCGCCCCGGGCCGGGGTCGCCAAACAGCCTCACCCGGCCTCGTTCTGCGCAGCGCCTGCCGCTCAGTCGCGCGGACAGGCCCCGCCCACCACCACCCCGCGCGCGCTCCGATCGCCGCGCGCTCGCTGATTGGCCGGTCGTGGGGCCGCAACTCAGGCCTGAAAGCCGCTGATTGGTCTCAGAGGAGCCGCTCCTCCCTTCTGATTGAGCTGTTTTTGGCTTGAGCCCCCAATTGGCCCTGTTGAGGCTACGGTAATCACTGGTTGGTCCAGCCCTGCGGGCCCCGAGCCCTGATTGGAGGCCGAGGACGGTCGGCGGCCACTCTGACCCCAGAGGTTCAGTCACAAAGGGCTGGGCGGCCGCTACACCGCTTGCATAATTTCGCTAGGTGTTGGGACAATGGGTGATTTCCAGGGAGCGATGTCTCGAGCTGCACATTGTGGGCAGTAAATGCTGAGGATAATAACTACCCCACTTTAGAGTCACGTAAGAGCGTTTGGGAAGAGGAACAGGCTGCCTGTTGGCCTGTGTTTTGGGTAACGCAAACGGAACCAGCCTGCAGCTTCTCACCCAGAGCCCCCTCCGGCCCCAGCTGGGCCAACACCTGCTTGGCCCTGGACAAGGCACTAACCCTTTCAGGATCTCAGCCCCCAGATCTGAAAATGAAGGGGCTGGGCAGGTCTCCCTCCACACGTGACTTTGGTATTATTTTTAGTTTGTGTGGTTGGAGGCATTGTGATACAGAAAAAGTGAGTATAAGTCAGTTGGCAAGGTACTGTTTACATAACACTAGTAAACAATGCAAAAATCCCTGCCCTGGTGGAGCTTTTATTCTAGTGGGGGAAGATAGATAGTAACCAATATACATAAGCAAAGTACAAAGGGTACCAAAGAATGTATAGCGTTTTAAGGAAGGGAAAAACCTGTTAAAGTTGTAATATTCAAGTCACATTTGACTCCTGCAATTATGAGAGATGCTCACCATGACTTATATTTGTCAATTGTTATTTGTAAATACTGAGCACTGTAATTTTAATGCAGATTTTTTTTTTCTTTCTCAAAATGTATCTGCGTTTTTTCAGCACCCTCTGTACTGAGTGTGTTAGAAGGTGGTAAGTGCAACAACAATAACAACAGGAGGAAGATTGGGAGAGCTGTGGAATTGGAGAGCAAACCTCATGGAGAAGAGAGAAAAAGAGCAAAGACCTGAAGAAAGTGAAGAAGTTAGCTACAACCCCTGATGTTACAGCTGACTCCTCCAGTTCTAATAAAGGGAACAGGTGTCACAAAGCTGTCAGGCCAGAGCATGCCTGGTAAGTCCCAAAGCAGGGACGATGACGGTGTGACTGGAGCAGAATGAGCAAAAGATGCAGCAGGAGATGAGGTTATCCCGCGAGCCCTGATTACAGATTCATGAAAGAGATTTTCAAGATTTTGGCTTGTAGTGCTTGTGAAAGGCTTTGAAGGAAGGAGTGACAGGGTGTGATTTGTCTACCTACTGTATTGAGGAGAGATGGGGTAGCCGAAGGTCATTTAGGAGGGTGCTGAAGTAACCCAGGTGTAAGATGACCTTGGAGTGGGCTGTGGACATGAAGGAGGTGAGGAAGGGTCAGAGGGAGAGGAACCTGCAGGAATTCCAGATTGTGGGATGTGGGGAGTGAGAACAAAAGAGAAGTGGGGGATGAATCTGAGCACCTAGGCTGGTTCCATCATCTGGAACTAGAAAGACTATGGGTTGAGGAGGTTTGAGGGGAAGACATCACGAGCTCAGTCTGGACATGTTAAGTTCAATATGTGTGTCAGCTCTGGTCGCTGTCCCAGTGGAGATGTTGAGAAGACAGCTAGATGGAGGAGTCTGGGGTTCTGGAGAGGTCTGAGCTGGAGATGTAAATTTGGGTGTTTTCTATTTATGGTTAGTTATGATCTATTTATTTTTTGAGACAGAGTCTCACTCTGTTGCCCAGACTAGAGTGCCATGGCTTCAGCCCAGCTCACAGCAACCTCAAACTCTTGGACTCAATCAGTCCTCCTGCTTCACCCTCCTGAGTACCTGGGACTACGTGCTCCTGCCACTACATTGGCCTAATTTTTCTATTTTTAGTGGAGTCGGGGTCTTGCTCTTGGTCAAGCTGGTCTCAGACTCCTGAGCTCAAGGGATTCTCCTGCCTCAGCCTTCCAGAATGCTAGGATTACAGGTGTGAGCCGCTACTCCCAGCCCTATTTATAGTTGTTTAAAGCATGGAGATGGCTGAGAGAATGAACATGGAGAAGACCGGAGTCCAAGCACATTCCAAATTTGAGAGTCTGTAGACATAGACAAGAAGGAGGAAGATATAGAATCATTTGATCCTCCCAACCCCTCTAAGATGAATTGCTATTATGAGCCCCTTTTTATAGATGAGAAGACTGCAAGGACTGCTTAGGTGACGTGCCCAAGGTCAAACAGCAGAGCTGTGATTCAAGGACACAGGAAGATCTAAGCAGTCTGGCTCAGAGTCCACGCCTCTTACCTCTCTTACGCCCTGGAGCCCATTGAAGAAATGAGAACAAGACAGTGGCATGCTTTCAGATTTCCATTTCAGAAGGACCACGGATGGATCAGAGCAGCCTGAGTTTGAGGGCTAAGAGGTCATTTAGACTATTCAGCAAGCCATAGGAGAGATGCCAGTACCAATCAGGAAATGCAGACAGATTCTGGAGATGTGACACTGGCAGTACAATGACAGGGATGGGGATTAATTGAATGTGAGTGGCAGGGAGGCAGGAGGAATCAAGGACTATTCATACATTTCTGATTTGGGTAACAATTTGGATGGAAGTGTCGTCTGTCAAGATGGGAATCCCTGAAAGAGGCACCTGTAAAGTGCAAATAAATCCAGTTACAGCAATGCTCAGGGTCATGTACAGGGTTGACACTCAACTACTTGCCGAATTGGATCAAATGACAGAATTTGGGAGCTTGTATAGTACAGTCCCGTGATTTTAAGAAAGGCCACAGGAAATCACTGACAGAGCCGTCTATTTTATGCATAAAAATCTCTAGGGAAAGAGCTTCTAAAGCTGCCATGGCCAGTTACTCTAGTGTTTAACAGCTCTCACTGCTGAGAAATTTCTCTACCCTAAAAAGGCAATCCCAGCTATCAGGGTTCACTGGGAATGATTTGTATATTTTGTTTGTATTTTTTAATTTTTGCTCTGAGACAAGGGAGACCTTACCCACTGAGAGAACCGTGGGACTCTGCTTTGGGCCCTGCACCTCTGTGGCCTTCAGTCCTACTCCGCAGGTGTGAAATCCTTGCCACAGCCTCACTGAAGAGACAGAATGCCTCTGTTTTCAATGACTCCCCACTTACTCAACCTACTGGTGGAAATTCTCTCCAGTCTGAAAGGCCCAGCCACACGTTTTCTCCTCCATGAAGTCTATTCCAAAGCTTGATGCCCCCATGTTGCAAGTAGCATCTCTCTCCTCTGTGATAAAAGAGCCTCTCACAGCTCTTTCGTGTAAGCCTGCCGTGTTTTTGACACTCTGCCATGCTTTTGTGGGTGCATCTGATCATCATATCTGAATTGTAAACTCTTTGAGGAACCAGAGTGTGTCTTGCAATTCAGTCATCTTTTTTTTTTTTTTTTTTCAGACGGAGCCTCAAGCTATCCCCCTGGGTAGAGTGCCATGGCATCACAGCTCATAGCAACCTCTAACTCCTGGGCTCAAGCGAGTCTCCTGCCTCCGCCTCCCAAGTAGCTGGGACCACAGGCATCCGCCACAATGCCCGGCCATTTTTTGGTTGCAGCCATCATTGTTGTTTTGCGGGCCTGGGCTGGGGATTCGAACCTGCCACCTTAGGTGTACGTGGCTGGCGCCTTAGCCGATTGAGCCACAGGCACCGAACCAATTCAGTCATCTTTTAAACTAACATGAACTGAGTGCCAACTCTGCTGGCCATTGCAGGCACAGAGACAAAGACCTGTAGCTTACTTTGAGGAACATACAATCAAATGGGGGGAGGGTGTGAAAAGACAAGCTTCCTATAAAAAATCAAAACCAGCACTTTAGGCGGCGCCTGTAGCTCAGCGGGCAGGGCACCAGCCCCATATACTGAGAGTGATGGGTTTGAACCTGTCCCCAGCCAAACTGCAACAAAAAAATAGCTGGGCGTTGTGGTGGGTGCCTATAGTCCCAGCTACTCCGGAGGCTGAGGCAAGAGAATTGCTTAAGCCCAGGAGTTGGAGATTGCTGTCTGCTGTGACTCTACGGTATTCTACAATACAGGGCAATAAAGTGAGACTGTCTCAAAAAAAAACACACACACACACACACACACACACAAAAAACCCCACAACAACTCCTTTAAGGCTGACCATGGAGGGAGCCTGCCCCCAAGGAGAGGAGACACTGAACTTGAGGCCCCTGCTCTCAAAAGAGAGACCCACCTTCCCCTGGAGGCTTCTCACTGTTGGCTCCTGGTCCCACCAGGCTGGATTCCAGAGCCTCAGCATCCCTTTAACTCTTCTGTGACAGTCTAGATGCACTGCTTTTTTGTTTAATTTCGCATAGCAAAGACCAGGATGGACACTTACACAGAACTTGCCTAACAACTCAGAAATGACAAAGGGAAATGGACATAAAGAGTTAGACACAATAACGTAGCTCTGGCTCGTGCCTGGAATCCCAGCACTTTGGGAGGCTGAGGTAGGAGGACTACTTGAGGCTAGGAGTTCCAGGCCAGCCTGGGCAACATAGCAAGACCCCATCTGTATAAATAAATAAGTAAATAAATTAGCTGGGACCTATAGTCCCAGCTACCCAGGAGGCTGAGGCAGAAGGATTGCCTGAGCTCAGGAGTTCAGGGCTGTGATTATGCACTTCAGCCTGAGACCCCCATCCCTTAGAAAAGAAAGGGAAATGATGTAATCAAGGCACCTGGGTCTCTGCGGCCTGCACATCTGCTTCCACACGGCAAAGGTCCTCTATAACCCTGGAGACTCAGCCAGCCTCTCGAGTCCCTGAAATCCACACCCTGTCTACCAAGGCGGCAGCAGCATCCACGGCCAGCAGCCTCAGGCTGGTCTCCTGGTACCAGTCTCCCAGGGGAGGATCCTTCACCCAGTGGCCCCTTCCCTGCAACTGTGAGGTCCCACTACACCCCAGGGGCCTGGCATATTTCCAAGGCTTGATACATGTCCTTCCTTCCCCACACTGCCTCGGTGTGCTCTCTCCAATGTAACCTCCTCACAGATACCGCAGATACCCACCTATCCCCCACACTGCCTCAGTGTGCTCTCTCCAATATAACCTCCTCACAGATACCGCAGATACCCACCTATCCCCCGCACTGCCTCGGTGTGCTCTCTCCAGATACCCACCTATCTCATCACTCATTTGAAGTCTCCCCTGGGAATCTCTCGCAGACATCCTCACAGGTCCAAAAGGAGCTCGCATTTCCTTCCCCTTTGTCCCTTCCTCCAGCCTCACCTCACCTCCGGTTTCCCCCATCTTGGTAAACAATGCCTCCATCCATCCAGTTACTCAAACCTGTGAAATCGTCCTCAAGGTCCCATCACTTGTCCCTGGTCTGGTGTGGAAGCAGACTCACTGACTCCATCTGTAACGTGTCAGGCACCCAGCCTCTCTAAAGCCCCACTGCTGCCACCATGGCCTCTTGTCTCAAGGATGATAAGCACCTTGACTCACCCTTCCAATTCATTTTCTGTACAGCAGCAAAGATGAGCTTTTAAACCTGTAAACGGGTTGGACATGGTCGCTCACACCTATAATCCTAGCACTCTGGAAAGCCAAGTCGGATAGATTGCTTGAGCTCAGGAATTTGAGACCAGCCTGAGCAAAAGTGAGACCCCTGTCTCTACTAAAAGTTGAAAAACGGAGGCAAAAGGATTGTGTGCCTGAGTTGGAGGTTGCTGTGAGTTATGACAGCACTCTATCCAGAGTGACAGCTTGAGACGCTGTCTCTAAATGAATAAATCAATAAATAAATCTACAAATGCTTATCTGAAGCTTGGAACCCTTCCATGCATTCCCAAGGCATGAATCTAGTAACACCTTTACCATCTTCCTGAAGTCCTACTGGTATTCTACTGTTCAGAATTGAGTTAAAAGAGGTTCCTTGATTGTTTTTAGCTGGGCACATTCCTGCCCCATCCTCACCCCCCCAAATGGGACTCTATGAATAAGGAAGACAGGAGAATGGATATTGAATGGGCAGCTAACAGACTGTCCACATCTGGTGGGAGTGAACAGTGTAACTACCGCAGTGAATAGACTGAATATTTTAAATAAGGCCTGGAACTGAAGGACTTAGAGAAAGCAGACAAGAAAAGCTCCACAAGGTAGCTTTCATTTAATCTTGTTAGAAGAAAAGACAAAATCATGTCTGTAGTACAAGGAAGGTCTGGTAAGTGGGGGTGACAAGCAGTGACAGGGTCACGGGCACAAACTGGGAGCGTGATCTCAGGCAGGTTATCTAGAGAAATGTCTTGGGTCTCAATGACCTCTGTAAATGAGAGGATTGGACTAAATTATCTCCAAGATCCTTTTCAACTCTAACTTTTTAATTTTTTAATTAAGTGAAATCTTTTGGACAAATAAAATCTTGTGTAGAAAACAGATGAAGCAGAGATGCTCTCAGTGACTGGATCAGAATCCTGGAGCTCTGTCTCCCTAACCTTGAACTTCATTCCCTGCTGGTTTCCTGACCCCATGGAGCACACTTTACCTGGTTCTATGTGTAACCTTGATAAAATAAAATGATGCATTTATTGGTAAAAATCAGACTACAGACTTAAACATGTGTACTACTGTCAAAAATGGACTATAGCTTTTACTTGGTAATAACAATGTTAAGCACTTTCAAAAAGCTGTAAAATAACTAGAGTTTGCAGTTGTGACACTGCATTTGACATGATCGGACAGATATTCATCAAATCTCGGAGAATGACACAATGTTGTCCAAAACGTATTGGGGGAGGAAAAGAGCTTGGACGGTAAAGACACATTTTCAGAATAACAAGACTTTTATCTTCTAGATAGTTATTTAGATAAAAATTGTTCGTGTGTGTGTGTGTGTGTGTGTGTGTGAGAAACCCCTTTGCTTTGCAAACACTTCCTGTGTGCCAGACTAAGCTGCTTCCTGTTTATCAAATGAGATTGTTAGTAATTGGAAGCAAAGTCCAGAAAAACCTACCTCTCATCAGTCCCCTACTGTACTAGCTTTTCTTAATAGGGCTTTTAGGATTTCCGAAGTTTTTTAAATGTCCCTTTTATTACGCGGTAATTTTAAAACTTTATTTAAGAAATTAACCATACATTCAATTAGACCTCAACCAATTTTCTTCAGATGTCTTCCTCAGTATCTATCCTTTTGAGTATTTTCAACTTTTGATGTTGGATATTTGATGACTACTCTGACCGTTTTCCCAGCGTATAAAGTGTGTCTTTATTTACCGTGTCTGTCCCGCTTTTCGTTTTTTCTGCACACCACTGAATACAAGCCCCAGCATTCTCTCTCCAGAGCATGCCTCCTCCTCCTCCTCGCTTCTGCATTTACTCTCAGCACTGTGGACCTATTTTATTTCTAGAAAACTTCTGTTTCAATTTTCGGATCCCTGGAGCAGATGATATACAGGGGGCTCTATTCTTTGAACCCCAAGTCCCAGGCACGTGGCAACCAAAGCTGCTTTTTGTAACTTGTAAAATTTCGTATTTTTAAAGTTCCTCCATAAACAAAACAAAGTCGAGTCACGGTTAGGTATTCACGAAAGAGAATACAAAACTTTTAACGATACATTTAAAATGAGAGCCGTCCGGGAAACACACAGCTCACAGCGTTGCGCGTTTGCTGAGTGTAACGACCGTGGTGTTCCTTCGGCCAGAAACCCGCTGCGCGCGCGGAGCGCCCCGAGACGGCCAGCCCGGGTGGTGGGGACAGACCCGGTCCCGACACTGGGGGACACGCCCCACGCGGAGCCTGGGCGCCGAGAGCGTCCGCGCGACGCGGGGACAGAGCGACAGGCAGCGCCGCGCCGCGGACTGTGATGCTGCTCGCGCCGCCACGCTCAGAGTTGGGGAGAAACCCGCGATTTCTCCAAAGTGAGTTCCCGAGTGTGGACACTACTCTCGAGAGTGAGACTCGAAGCGACTCGAAGGGGCAGAGGGAGCCGAGAGCGAGCGGGCACCGAGGCCACCGCGGCGAGCTCAGCTCGGGGCCGCGCGCCCGCCACAGAGGCACCTCCTGGGGACGGGCTCGGGCGCGGCGCGCTCAGAGAAGGGGCCGCAGGAGAACCAAATGGCTTTCATCCCCCGGAGACAAAGAGGTGCCTTCTTTTGACAACAGCTGCCGGTGCCACACACACCATACGGCGAGGCGGCGGGGGAGGGGCGCCCAGCCCCGGCGTCGGGGACCGGACTGGCCCCGACGCGCCTTAATGGGTGGTTGCCAGGGCGACGCGCACACATCCCGGGGTGGCTGAAAGGACCCATTGTTCCGGGCGCGGGCTGCCCGGGTTGTGCCTGTTTCCAAGAGACACCTTTAAACGCCTCCTCCCTGCGATCGCCGCAGAGCTGCGGCGCGCGGCTGGGAGCGTCTGCCCCGGAGTGTGGCGCCCGACGCACGAACCCCAGATGGCAGCGCCACCGCGGCCCCTCGCGCCCTGGGAGGGGACGAAACCAGGCCGGGCAGGACACGCACGCCCGGGGGCGCTCACACGCGGGTCGGGGACGCCCCGAGCGCGTTCCCGGGCTAGTGCCGGAGGGGGACTTGGGGGCTGGGGGACTCCGGGGAGCCCCGCGGAGTCGCTCTTGAATCGTGCGAGAAGAAAAAGCAGAACAGAATCACAGTGTAAAGAGGATTAAGAGTAACAGGACCGCGTCGCAGCCTAGCTTGTAAGAACGAGCAGTTGGTAATAACCTGAAGTCCGTCCCTGGGGGCTGGTTAAACCATGTGGGGCACGTCCGGCTGATGGAATACTAAGCTGTCCTTAAGGGATACAGGCCCGCTCTACGTCTTGAGATAAGGGCGTTTTCCGGTATATTGGAAGTAATAAAGCAAGGTGCAGCGAGTACGAGTGTGGCTGCGTCTCTGGAGTGGCTGCACAGAGCACCTGTGGGACTAGGGTATGGTGTGGGGGAGAGAAAGAAAACTTCCTTTCACTGTTCACCTTTTCCAGTTTTGCTGTACATACTACATATTACCTGTAAATAAAGAACTTGAAAGTTGCATTTGCTTGAACAATAATGGGATGTGGAGCTCGCCGTAAGGTATCTGAACTCTTTTTTCTGATACTCTAATAAATACTAATTTGCACAAGCAAATACCATTAACCCACAGGTATGCAAAGGTAGTCACAGCGTAAGTCAAAGATGGAAATAGACAGCTCCCTGCCTACCTTCTTGTGGTGCAGAGATGGAAGCCTGTATAACTCATCTATTATATCAAATTAATCACAGCGCCCCCAAATTAAACAAATATAGCATTCTATTAGGACAATTTTCCTAGTTACAAAATGGTATATAATTAGTGACCTGGACTTTTTTTTTAAATTTATTTTTGCAGTTTTGGGCTGGGGCTGGGTTTGAACCCACCACCTCTGGCATATGGGGCTGGTGTCCTACCCCTTTGAGCAACGGGCACTGCCCAGTGACCTGGACTTTTCAGCCACAATGTCATAGATGATCTTTTTACACAGATTAAAAATAAAAATCAGACTGATAGCAATGACTTAACTAAATAATGATAATGAGTTCATATCGTAACTGTGTTAAGTTTGACGTGCATTATTTATTTTAATCTTCAAAGCAAGCTGTTTCTCTATTTTACAAATGAATAAACACGTAGACCTACTATTGTACAGCTAAGAAAGTTGCAGCTTGGATTTGATTCATGTCTGACTCACTCTAAAACCTGTGAGTCTAACCTCTACTCTACATAGTACTTGTTCAATTATGGCGAAAACATAGGCTCAATTTAACTCTCCCTAATCCTGTGGTTTCACAAATTGAATAAAAGGTATCTAGAAATTGAGAACTAGATTATGTTTGTGGAAACAGTTGCAAAGAGTATAGTGCGGTCCAGAAATTTTTAACTCATGTTACAGCTTGGTTGTGTGGAGTAAACATGAGGGCGTTGTTCTGTATATAGCTAATGTAGTCTTTATTTCAGTGTCTATAA
Source organism: Galagoides demidoff (assembly GCA_963574575.1). NCBI lineage: Eukaryota > Metazoa > Chordata > Mammalia > Primates > Galagidae > Galagoides > Galagoides demidoff. The sequence goes on from CAUYQV010106396.1 coordinate 13,664, forward strand.
ATAAAGTTTTATTGGAATACAGCCAAGCTCATTTGTTTACGTATTGTCAAGGTCTGCCTTTGCACTGTTGGGGTAGAGTGTATTTATAACATAGACTGTATGGCCTGGAATATTTACTAACTGGAACTTTGCAGGAGTGTCTTCTGAACTTTGACGATGGTCATATACTCTGAAAGGCAAGAGAGAGGGCTTTTATAATTTAAAAATACCGATCCTATTCTGAAAGTGTTATTCTCATATTCACCTGTGTACTCCACTCCTGTTCAAAGCTGTATATTTAGTGCTGTCCCAAAGGGCTTTAGTTGAGAAAATGACATCGGTTTTTACAGGATGCGTCTGGTACAGATCTTGCCAGAGGTTTCATTCAGCCACGGGCTCTTTGCCCTTTGCTTGCTTTCTGTGAGAAGAAGTTGCTTAGTGATGAGCAGACACCTTTCCTTTGGAGGCGGTTCTTAAACAAGACCCCAGGAGAAGGAAAGACAGACACCAAGAATAGAGGAAGCTTTGCCAAAAGGAAGCAATTTATGAGTTGAAATATATAATTTGTGGTTATGGCGCCAGCCACATACACCGAGGCTGGCAGGTTCGAACTCAGCCCTGGCCAGCTAGACAACAATGACACCTGCAACAAAAATAGCCAGACGTGGTGTGTTCCTGTAGTCCCAGCTACTCAGGAGGCTGAAGCAGGAGAACTGCTTACGCCCAAGAGTTTGAGGTTGCTGTGAGCTGTGATGCTATAGCACTCTACCCAGGGCAACATAGTGAGACTCTGTCTCAAAAAAAAAAATAAAAATAAAGAGAAAGAAAATATATATAATTTGTGATATCACAAATGGGGCTTGGAACCCACTTAGAGAGATGATTGCCACTGTTTCCCTTCAATTTCAAGGAATTGTGTCCTCCTTTAAAAGTTTTAATAGCTCTGGAAACATAGATGGTTGTATGCATTTGTAGAAGAGACAGGAATGAGCTATTCATGGGGACAGTGGCTGCTAGTCATAGGGTAGAGCTTTTGGGAAAGTCAATGTTACAGGGCATCCCATCCTCCTCATCAAAGTCTCTGTTTCTCTCTTATTGCACAACCAGAAAGTCCTGAGTTATACCTGTGGACATCGGCTGCTTCTAAGAGCCAAAAACTGTAGGTGTCATTAGGCAGATAGCCAGATAACTCTGACATTTTGTTTCTTTAAGCTGGGAAGAACTCTCCAGAAGCTCCTCCACCCAGCTAGCAGCTGACCTGTGTTGGCTTGTTTGAAGCACTCATGAAATTGGCTATAGGACAGAATTCCTATGAAGCACCGGACTTACCAGTAGAAACAGAATACGTCTATGTAATTATGGTAGAGCTATCACTCAACAGCACTCATAGGTTTAGGCAAATGCTAATAAAAATTAAATTCTGATTAAGGAATCTAGATGCTGGCTATGTAGGTATTTATGTTTTGTTCAAATTTTCTGTATGTTTTTTCTAATCAGATGTTGGGAAAATAATAGATTCAGATCTGAAAGCTCTATTTTCTCCTCTTTTCTGAGGACCAACACAAGACTGATATTTAAGAAAATATTAGAACTTCCCATTTAAAATCACCTCAAATTAGATCATAAAGCATACGATGAATAATAAAAATGGGGGGGATGGGATTCAGAAGCTATAATAGTTTCAGTGATCTTTTCCTAAGGCTCAAAAACACTTTGGGAAAAATAATTGGACATCTGCTCATAAAATAGTTGTAGGATTATTATTATTATTATTTTGCGGTTTTTGGCCAGGGCTGGGTTTGAACCCGCTACCTCTGGTATATGGGACCGCTGCCCTACTCCTTTGAGCCATAGGCACCGCCCTGCTAGGGTTATTTTTAAATTATCAGAGAATGGTAGTTCACAGCTATGTGTGTGATTGGACTGTTCCCCCCCCCTTCAAATTTAAATTGCCATTACTTGTTTCTAGCTCTCAAATTTCCCTCTTGGAACACTTTCCATCTAGCAGAAGTTCCCGGAGAGCCTCAACCCAATGCAGTTGTCAGTGTCGCCCCTGTCATACTCCCTCCTCTCCTCCAGAAGCAGCCACTGCCATCTCTACCCACACCTCTCATAGCACCCTCTAGATCCTCTGCCCAATCTCTCAGTCCTTTCAGCACACAAATAAACAGAAAAGAACATAAAGTGACTCCTAAGCAGCGTGCATTTAGCTAATTAGACGTAATGATTTTTTGTTTACCTTGCTATCTATTTTTTTCATGTTAATATACTGATACAGCACCCTAGTCCTAGTCCCCCACACCCCAGTCACTTGATTAGGTCCATAAGGAGCTAAGTATTTATCCTACTAAAATAGAAGAAGAAATTGAAGAAGAGAAAATGAAAAGGCTAAGAAACGAAACTGGAAACTAAGGAAAAAAGAAAGTAAAAATAGAAGAGATAAGAAAGATATAATCATGAATATAAAAGATGAAAAAGTAAAAGTTTTCTCCACGGAGCAGCAATCTTGAAGACTGGATAGTATGGGTAATTTCCAGTTTGAATGTGGATTATAAAAAGGAGCCCGAGAAAAATCGAATAGCTTATTATCACAGAAGAAATTGGAAAGCTAATTAGACATCTTCCCTTATAGAACAGGAAAATTAAAACTTTTTATTTTTGTTTTTTTGAGATGGAGTCTCACTTTGTTCCCCACAGTAGAGTGCAGTGGTGTCACAGCTCACGGCAACCTCAAACTCTTGGGCTCAAGTGATTCTCTTTTAGAGACAGAGTCTTGCTGTTGCTCAGGCTGATCTCCAATTCCTGAGCTCAGGCAATCCACTCTCCCCAGCCTCCCAGAATGGTAGGGTTACAGGTCTAAGCATGAGCCACTGCACCCATCCTAAAAAGTATTACCGGTAGCTTTAGAAAGATCTCCATGCAATGAGCACAGGGTAATAAGGTGAAGAAGCAACAAAGAACAGAGAATAAGAAATAAGAAAAAGAAATCTTAAAAATTTAAAATGTCTATCTGGGCTTGGGCTTGTAGCTCAGTGAGTAGGGTGCTGGGCCACATATACCGAAGCCGGCAGGTTTGAGTCCGGCCTGGGCCTGCTAAACAATGACAACTGCAAACAAAAAATAGCCGGGTGTTATGGTGGGCGTCTGTGTTCCCAGCTGCTTGGGAGGCTGAGGCAAGAGAATCACTTAAGCCCAAGAGTTTGAGGTTGCTGTGAGCTGTGACGCCACGGCACACTATGCAGGGCAACATAGTGAGACTGTCCAAAAAGAAAAAAAGTCTATTTGCATAAAAAATTCAATAAAACATCGAGAAGGGTAAGTCTAGGAAATCTCACAGAAAGGATAGAAATCAAGACAAAAATCTGGGAAACGTAAGAAACTATAGGAGACGCAAAAGACGACTCCAGGATTTCTGATATTTTGGTAACTGGAATGCTGTTGTGAATAGAGAAGATGGAGAAAAGGAAGTCATATTTTTTAATCCAGTAAATTTCCTGGTATTGAAGGGAAAGAAATCACTGAGTGCCCAGGTCAAAGAATCAAACAAACACACAGTAAAAAAGAAGAAGAAGAAGAAGGAGAAATATCTAAAACTTACGTGGATTCATTTTTTTTTTTAAGTGGTGAAAAGGGAAGAGGAGGAGGAAGATATGAAAGGTGCCCGGGTGCCTTTGAGGAGACAGGAAGTGATGGGGAGAAAGAAGTATATTCCGTGGTTCTGCGGAAGAGTAGAAGAAGAATGATTTGGGTGTGTAGAAACCCAAGCAAACAACGTATAAAAAGTAATTATTAGTAACAGGAACAACAGAAAGTAGTATAAGAAAGAAGATGTCGGCTCGGCGCCTGTGGCTCAATCAGCTAAGGCGCCAGCCCCGTACACCTAAGGTGGCGGGTTCGAATCCCCAGCCCGGGCCCGCCAAACAACAATGATGGCTGCAACCAAAAAATGGCTGGGCGTTGTGGCAGGCACCTGTGGTCCCAGCTACTTGGGAGGCGGAGACATGAGACTTGCTTGAGCCCAGGAGTTGGAGGTTGCTATGAGCTGTGATGCCATGGCACTCTACCCAGGGGGATAGCTTGAGGCTCCGTCTCAAGAAAAAAAAAATGAAGTCATATCAGTACTATCTGCAAGTAAAAAAACTAA
>CAUYQV010106399.1:0-29370 GCA_963574575.1 Galagoides demidoff
GTGGTCCCAGCTACTTGGGAGGTGGAGGCAGGAGACTCGCTTGAGCCCAGGAGTTGGAGGTTGCTATGAGCTGTGATGCCATGGCACTCTACCCAGGGGGATAGCTTGAGGCTCCGTCTCAAAAAAAAAAAAAAAAAAGACATTTGTGTTCTACACCTGATAGATCCAACTTGTACTTGCAATATGCTCCATAGGTGTGGTCCCCCTATTAACCCTCCCTCTATCGACACACATGTTTCTTTAATTTTTTGCAAATATTCACGTTTCTCGGCTGCCTCAGCCAATACTTATCTTCCACCCCCCACTCTCGTCCAACATGGGAAGTCCTTGGGAAATCTGATCACAGTGTCCATCAAACTTACAGTTGTAAACTGCTTTACTATTGTCAGAGCTGCTTTCCTTTTATTCCCACCCAAATTTTGCAGTAATCCTATTCAAGGTATTGCTTATAAAAAACTGATAAGGCAATAATCTCAGAAGGCCAGTTTGAGATATTCTCAGCTAGTGAAGTCCAAATTTAAATGATAGGTTATACCCATTGCTAGGTTTCCCTCAACTAGAAGACACATAGTTAACTTCAAGTGAGAAGTTCAGTGTGCCTTCTGTCTCTTTCTCTCTCCCAAATTATAAATTCATACGCATTACCTTGGTCGAGCTAATGGGAGACAGGTTTGGGTTTTAAGAAGGGCACAGGAGAGTGTGTTTGGTGAAATTTCTCAGCAAATCCCACCTCCCCTGCATACAGTGTTGGCTGCTTTATTTCTTAGTCATAGTTAAGAGAACTAGTTGTGAGTCACATCAAAGCTGCCTGGGGCTAGAGATGAATGTAATGTGCGTTTCAGAGACATTCAAAGCTGCCTCTGCCTCCCAGCCCCCGCCCTAGCGGGAAATGCACCTGTTCTTTTATGCGTGGTACATGCCTGTACCCGCAGCGTCAGGGATGCCAGTGAGTTTGCCTTGAACCCTGATTCAGTCCTCCCCAGGAAGAGGTAGTGCCGTAGTGAAAAAGATGGTCCACAGAATGTAACGCCCAGAAGTCCTAGAAACGATATATTGCATTTCAGCCCAGAAAGTGGCTGTTACGGGTGGCTCACAATCAGCCTTAAAAGTGGAAACAGGACTGTAGCACCTCCTGATTTTCCCCGTTCCTGGCCCATTTCCCTTTCCCTCTCTTGCCTCTCGCAAACTACCCTCTGAACTTTTTTTTAACACTTCATAATGCTATCAGAGGGTAATAGCAAAATAAATTTTGAAAATCAAAACCAGTTGAAAAGGATTTATAAATAAACTCGAACCCAGCTGTGTTGGCTTTTCTGCTCCTTGGACTGTTATGGCAACTCAGAATGTACCCATTCTCCTGACTCACCCACTAAAGGAAATGTGTGACTTTGAGCGAGGCATTTAACTCACATCACTTTGTTTTATAGAGCTTGTTGTCCTTCCATTTTTAATCAAGTTTCTTTGTTTGTAAAACGAAGTGGCTTATCTAAAACTTTTTGAAGTCCCTCCTGCCCTTTTCTCTGATTCTGTAAACTAGAAGTAAACCTCTATCATCATTTGAATGCGTCTATGCTCTCTTTGGAAGTTATAGCAGTTAACACCAAGAACATATATAGTACAATCTTTTGGAAAGCTAACGTCTTGCAAAAAACTAATTTGGAAAGTTGAGACAGGCGAGCTCCTAGACCCACCCATGAAGAAAATTCTAGAACATTGACTACAGAGTAGATCTGATTTGGCCTGTGGGCAGTCAAATCAAGTGCAAAATAAAATGAGATTTAAAGACTGAGCAGAAGTAAATTAACCTTGGGAGGAAGAGGAAGACTTTTGTATCTTGGGACGTGTACTTGATCTTGGGGCACATGGTAGCCTAGGTCTAATGCTACACCATAAGCCCGGGATTTATACATCTTTAATTTGTACTCTTAATCTACTCTTCTCCAGATGAATGATGTGCTGTGACAGCACCTCAGCAAAATCAATGAGGCACTTTTGTCTGGATGGCAAATTAGATGGTACCTCTGGGGTCACTAGAGCTCATCATTAGATTTAAATAAATATACAGTAGAACCTCCATAGTTAACCGCCTCCCTACACTGACCACCTCCTCAAGCTGACCTAATTTTCATAGGCTGGACATACGCCACATGTACATATCGGTATAGCAGGCCCGGTTCCTTATGTTGACCGCCTCTGCATGCTGGTCAGTTTGTCACAGTCCCTTGGGTGGTCAACTTACAGAGGGCCTCCTGCCTTTCCATCTGTTCTTGTTTTTAATTTTTTTGGATAAACCTTTCTCATGGGAAGTTGGAGGGAGGCAGGAGGGCAGGCCACCGTGTCAGCTCAGGGCCCTCAGGTCGGGCTCCTGGTGGTCATGCATCACGGAACGATGCCCTCTAGTGGCTGGCAGAGCCTCTGAGCCGCAGAGAGGCATCCAGAGAGCAGAGGCGGCGGTGCTGGGTGATTGATGTCTGCTACTGCCCTTCCCGCGAGGCTGATTCAGGCCCAGGGAATGTGTTTGTCTCCTTTCAAAGACATGGCCTTTCCTAATACAGTCTTGCTTTACTACTCCAGCTGACTTCTCCTTTCTTCTTGTTCCTTTTTTTTTTTAATCTGTGTAATCCTGTTTTCCTGAGAAGCCTTAATGAGAACTTCTGAGTGTGCCCTCGCTAATCCGCACAAAGGCGAAAAGTGAGACCTGCCGTGAATGACTGTTTAAAGCAAGACCAGGATTCAATCCCAGGCCTCCAGATGCCAAGCTCAGCACTGTGCCCCCCAGGGAGGCCCGCCTGCCCTTCTCCTGGTTGGGGAGGTACGGAGCAGGATGGGTTTCTTCAGGAAGCCACAGAGGGGGCTGCTGGGCTCAGAGCCCACCTTTGTGACCACAGAAATAGTATGCAGCCTCTCCGTGCCTCAGTCTTCTATTGTTTTATAGAAAACAGAGGTGATTTTTTTTTTTTGAGACAGAGCCTCAAGCTGTCACCCTGGGTAGAGTGCTGTGGCATCATAGCTCACAGCAACCTCCAACTCCTGGGCTTAAGTGAGTCTCCTGCCTCCACCTCCCAAGTAGCTGGGACTACAGGCGCCTGCCACAACGCTCGGCTATTTTTTTGTTGCAGCTGTCATTGTTGTTTGGCGGAGGCTGGATTCTAACCTGTCAGCTCAGGTATATGTGGCTGGCGCCTTAGCCACTTGAGCCACAGGCGCTGAGCCAACAGAGGTGATTTTTTTATTAGAAAACAAAGGCCATGTTTTAATACCACACCAGCTATGAGAATGCATGCCGAAGAATTGAGAAATGGTCTTCAAAAAGAAAAACACATAAAGACAGAAAAGAAGGCATAGCACACGTCTGAGAAGCACTCAGACTGATTGGAGATAGACACACACCTTCCCCCACTCCCCCACACACATATGCCCAGGTTATATAAGCAAAGGTTTATAGAACACATTGGAAGAGAGAGCGAAACACACCTACCTGTGTGTATGTGTGTCTGTTTTCCCTAATTCATAATGGAGTTTCCTTCAATTTACTCTGCCCTTATCTATAAACTAGGGATGCTGTTAGTACCTGTGTCACAGACAACAGGTGAGGCTCAATGAGCTGATGTCGGCCAAAAGCTTTGCACGGTATCTGGACCCAGACAGTGCCTTCTGTGAGTTTACTCACAGACAGGAATGGCCACCACTTAGTATACATGTACCACCACCCTATGGGGAGGGACAGCAGACTGGAGCCCTAGATACACAGAGCAGTGTTGAAGCAACTTGTACAACCCTGAAGATGTTTACATCCAGGCTGGCTCTTCCTTCATGGCCCCTGTCCTGAGTCATCAGCAGAACTATCTTTCACTTACTAGTATTCCTTTCCGAACCATTTTATGGTCAGTTTACTGTGAGGAACATTCCCTAGTGGTCTCACCCTGAGAACTATTTACATCTTCAAGACAGAACCCAGCCCCACTAAGATTGCCATGACCAGAGCTCCAAGGGTTCCTGGGGCCTCCTGCGATCCCTCAAAGGTGTGTGGAAGCTTCCCATGGGCTACTGGGGGCACTAATTTTGGTTTCCCCTGCCTTTAGCATTGAAGTCCCCCCACCTCTTATCAGCTGGTGCCTCCACCCCAAATGCATGGGCATACACATGCAGCACCCCCATGTCCTCCCTCCAAATACCCACTCCACCCTCCTCTGCCAGCCCCCATTCAAATACACACTCTCACAGATCTCTATGCTCAGACCTTCAGAAAGAAATCTTCCTTTCCACACTCAAGGAGTTATGATTCGATCCAATTAATGGGCTCCCACATTTCTACCCCCCCCCCGTCATCTCCTCAATCCCCCACATCATACCCTCACCCTCGTTCAAATGTTAGGAACTACTTACTAGCTGAGCAAGTTCAGAGAACTGACTCTTCTTTTTTTGAACCTATTCCTGTATCTAGGCAATGAAGATAATGAAGCTTTTGAGAGTTAGATGAGCTAATAGCACGCATTTTCTTACTCTATTTGGGCTTCCACAACAAAATACCACAGACCATGTGGCTTAAATAGTGAGTGAGCCTTTATTACTCACAGCTCTGGAGGTTGGCGGTCCAAGATTAGGGTGGCTACAGTGTTGGTTTTGGTTGAGGACTCTGTTCCTGGGTTGCAAACAGCTGCCTTCTCCTGGGTCACCTGGGCTGTCCTCTGTGTGCACACCAAGGGAGAGACGGACATCTTTTTATCTTCTTATAAAGACATCATCCTGCTAGATCTGGGCTCCACCCTGAGATATAGCCTTAATTACCTCCTTGAAGGCCCTATCTCCAAGGACAGTTTCACCAACAACTCAGTCCCTAAGATACATCATAAGGGCACAGCAAGTGAGATTTGCCCTTGCCTTTCCAGTGCTCCCTCCATTCTCTGGAAGCTCACTGGTTTCCAGTCCTCAAGTCCCATGCATGCCCCTGTCTCACCCTGGAGTTCTGCTTCAGATGCAGCCCGTTGACTGTGAGCACCACAGCCTTGCTTCCTAGTGAAGCCAGTCCTTCGATGACTGGAGTTCTTGTCCTAGTGATGCCTGCTCCCATGTGTCAGAAGGCAAAATTACAACAAACTTAGTCTCGAGAACTACTTGGCTTTCATTTGCAACTCTAGAGTTAGACCACACTTCATTCTATCTACCAAGCAGAATGTGTGTCCCACTGAGCAGAGTAGAGAGAGTTGGTTTTATAGGCAGAAAGGAACTTAAAAAGGAGAAACAGGGAACCAAAAGTGGATTGGTCATTTCCAAGTGCCTTTTCTGATAGGGTTAAAACAGAGGTGACTTTCTTATCGTGCAGGCTCAGGTAACTGGGTCCTGTCTTGTAGGTTGCTATTTAGAAAATTGACCTCTTTCAAAGATCAGTTGATTACATGGCACTTAGCACGGTGACTCCATGCTGGTTTGGTCTGGTTTGCTGGGGCTTAGTGCAGGGGACTAGTCCAAAACAGTGGTCTTCCTTGGCTCATGCCTGTAGTCCACTGGGTCCAGGAGTTCGAATCTGCAGTGAGCTATGATGGCACCACTGCACTCCAGCCTGAGTGACTAGGTGACACAGTGAAATCCTATATTCAAATAATAATAATAGCCTCCCATAAGACAATCATCGCCTTACTCCCTTAGCCACTATTCCAGGCTCCTGACTGACTGAAGACCCTCAAATAAACAAATAGAATTTCGCCCCTTAGATGCTGTCCTTCACTCTCCTTGTACCCTGCCTCCTTCCAGCTGATGTCACCTGGAGTAAGTGAGGCTGGTAGGCATCAGCCCTATACCCTGCGGTGGGTATTTCAGGTTCCCCTCCAAGAGGCAGTTGTTAATTCATCCAAGCGCATGAAGGGGGTGGGTCAACACTTTCCACATTTTAAGTTTTCACATTGGGGCCTGTTTTCCCTTCAGAGGGAGAAAATTATGAGTCCTGGTCCCTTCATCTCAGACTATATTCACCCTCAGTTTTCTATTTTTGCCTATCAATGTCAAGCAAAATAGTTCATGGAGCTGAATATATATTTAAACCACTAGGGAAGTTTAATCAAAACATCCGATAAACGTATACAATCCCATAAAGAAAAAATTAATGGAAAGATTGGATAATGGCATGTGATGTGCTGGTGGGAAGTATTTTTGTGTTGAAATGTTCATTGAGGAAGTTCGTATGGTAAAGATACCAGTAATGAGATCCTCATCTTTCCAAGAGCTTAGATACACGCATGCCTGCTAAAGCTAAGGCGGATCATTTTGCAAGTGTGTTGTTTGTAACGAGGCTTGAAGCACAGAGCAGCCTAGAGGAGTCTAGGAGTTTTCTCGTGTCAATCTTCTTCTGGCCTTCACAGAAAAAAAGGCTGTGTGATTGCCCTGAAATTCCCTACCCTCGTCCCACACTGCCACCTCCCACATCCTGGCCCTGCTCATTGCTTCATTCACTGACAGAGATGTCTAGACACAGCCTGTCTACGGGGAGTGCTGGGAGACTGCTGGTCAACCCTGCACTCACTGGGCAGTGAGGACCCGGGTAGGAAGGAACCCTGTGTTGGGCACATAGGTGAGACCTGGGGGATAGTCACACAACCCAACTGTACATCCACGAGCACAAAACAACTATAGACAGTGTCGGAGCCAAATAAATGTCCCTTTGCCCTCACAAGTCGAAAAATCAACTCACAATTAGACAGATCAATAAGAAAAGTCATTGTAAATCTATTGCTAGTGTGTGCAGGGGGAAGGCTCAGAGAAATTGCCCAATATCTCAATGAGACCCAAAGGTTCTCATTGAGATATTGGAAATACTTACTTATTAAGAGAAAAGGAGATGGAGAAATATGGCTGATTTTATGGAGATAGTAAGTGATTGGGGGGGGCAAAATTCAATGGGCTTGAAGAACATAAAATGACCTGGACCAAAGTCTCTTGGGCTCACAGAGCAGATAATGGTTTGCAATAAAAGTCTTTCCAGATGTGTTAATGGACTTTAGTTGAACCTTCCCACAGTATAAGTTCAATTAATGAACATAGAGAGAAAGGACCAGAGGTCATTATTTTCTTTTAGGTAAGTCCAGATTTTAGGCAGAGAAGGAAACTTCAGAGGACAACTGTATCCTGTGCTTTGGGAAAGATGGTGCATGTGAAGAAAAAAGGTCAGAGAGACCTTGAGGCTTCCTGAAACTGAAGTTCAGTTTATATAAAGCACCATATTTGGGGGTATTGGTTTATGAGCCCAAACTACAGGACAATTCCATGCTGGTCCTCAAGACAACAGAGTGAAAAGAATTCATCATGGCCAGGAAGCTTTCATACCCAAAATACAAGGCTGGTTCCACATATGCAAATCCATAAACATTATTCACTGTTTAAATAGAAGTAAAAACAAAGACCATATGATTTTCTCAATAGATGCAGAAAAAAGCATTTGACAGAATTCAGCACCCTTTTTGGATAAGATAATTGGTATAGACAGAACATTCCTTAAATTGATAGAAGCCATATATGATAAACCCATAGCCAACATCATACTGAATAGAGAGAAATTAAAAGCATCCCTGCTTAAAACTGGAACTACTACTACTAAACACCCAGCATAGTGCTGGAAGTCCTAGCCATTGCCATCAGACATGAGAAGGATATCAAGGGTATTGCAACAGAGATAAAAAATGTCAAACCATCACTCTTTCCTGGTGATATGATCTTATCCTTAGAAAAAATCCACCAAGAGACTCTTTGAATTGATAAATGAATACAGAAGAATCTCAGGATGTAAAACCAATGTACACAAATTTATTTCTTTCATATATGCCAAAAACAGTCATGCCAGCCACATACACCTGAGTTGGTGGGTTCGAATCCAGCCCGGGCCCACCAAGCAACAATGATGGCTGCAACCAAAAAACAGCCAGGCACTGTGGCGTGTGCCTGTGGTCCCAGATACTTGGGAGGTGGAGGCAGGAGACTCACTGGAGCCCAGGAGTTGGAGGTTGCTATGAGCTGTGACACCACGGCACTCTACCCAGGGGGACAGCTTGAGGCTCTGTCTCCTAAAAAATAAATAAATAAAAAAGAAGAACCCAAACCATAGTTTTAAAGTGCCAAAAAAGTAGACTAGAACCCTGGTCTTTCTGGAAGGAAAAGAGGGAAGGAGGAGAGAGGGAAGAGAGGGGGGAAGAAGAAGTTGGTATCAGAAAGAATCGTTCAGCCAGGCTCTCAGGAGTCAGAGTATGAAGTGTGATAAACAATGACAGAAAGTGTATCACAGATTTGTGCCACAATTGGCGATTTATCCTTGTACATAACCCAACCAGCTTTAACTTTCATGCAGCATTTTGTGAACTTCCAAGCACTGGGTCCTACACCATATGACGGATGGTCAAGAAAACTCAGTGAGGGGGCAGGTAAGGTAAGATCCCTCGGGAGACTAAGGCCTGAAGTCAAGGACATTCACAGCACATTCCGCCAGGAAGGTAAAAGTCAACAGCCTGAGCCAGAGCAAGACCCCGTCTCTAGAAAAAATAGTCAGGCGTTGTGGCAGGTGCCTGTAGTCCCAGCTACTCGGGAGGCTGAGGCAAGAGAATCACCTGAGCCCAAGAGTTGAGGTTGCTGTGAGCTATGACAGCATAGCACTCTATGGAGGGTGACAAAGTGAGACTCTGTCTCAAAGTACAAAAAGAAAAAATACTCATCTAAGGGTTTTATGCAGCACTTTTTGTGACAGCTTCTTAAGTAATGTGTTTCAGATCTGACACCTTTATTTCTTACTGCTATTCCAGTCAGGCCTAATTCCTTCAACCAAATCCTGTAACCCCAGCTTCTCAACTTCAGCCCATCTTCATCAGTGACAATCGTCCTTTGTAGTTTGTTCATTCGTTCTTGTGTTTGATGTGTATTTACTGAGTACTTACTGGGGCAAATGCCATGGTGAGCATGGAGTTACAGGTGGGCTGAGCAAGCCTCTCCAGCCACCCCCGCAGGGCACACCCAGTGAGTGCTCCTTAGTCCGGAGAACACGCCATCTCTTCATGGTGGTACTTGCTCCGTGCCAACAGTAAACTCACCATCACTGATGTTTTATACCAGTTGACTAGCATCTTCCTCATTTTATCCAGGCAAACATTACCTGTTCTAACCTAGAGAATGCCCCATTCCTGTTCCACCCTCAATATCACTCACTTCATAACCTATATGTTTTTTCTATGCACAATAAATAAATTATGCCTCTCTACAATAAATAAATTATCCTCTTTCCTCACTTTCAAATCTTTTCTCTTGCACCTCGGAAGTGCCACTCAATGATTCTACATCAACAGACTTCTCATTTGACGTCAGTGCTTCCCCCAATGCCCTCAGCATTTGTGGCTAGCTGTGCTTCCCCCAGTGCTGTGACTTTTCATGGTGTGTGCGTGTTACTGTCATTCACTGGCTCTGAGCCTTTAAAATTACTCAAGCTTTGAACAGATATTTGCACTCCAAGTTCATAGCACCATCATTCACAGTAGCCAGGCATGGAAGCCTCCATCAGTGGTTGATGGGTAAACAAAGCATAGTGTACACGTGCAGTTGCAGTGGAATGTTATTCAACCTTAAAAAAGAAGGAAATTCTGATGCACAGTGCAGCAGAGATGAATCTTTAGGACAGTATGCTAAGTGAAATAAGTCGTCACAAAAGGACAACTAATGCATGATTCCACATATACATAGTATGAGGTATCTAGAGTAGTCAAAATGAAGGAAGTATGGAGAACCCTCAAAGAACTCAAACTAGACCTCCCATTTGATCCTGCAATCCCATTACTAGGCATCTACCCAGAAGAAAAAAAGTCATTTTATCACAAAGACATTTGCACTAGACTGTTTATTGCAGTTCAATTTACAGTTGCCAAAGTGTGGAAACAACCTCAATGCCACCAATCCAGGAATGGATTAACAAGCTGTGGTATATGTATACTACGGAATACTATTCAGCCACTAAAAAAGACAGAGACTTTACATCTTTAACCTTGACGGAAGTGGAACACGTTCTTCTTAGTAAAGCATCACAAGAATGGAGAAGCAAGAATCCAACGTACTCCATTCTAATATGAAGGCAGTAGATGATCTAATACAAAGTGGAGGGTGGAGGAAGGGGAGAGCAGAGAGAGGGAAGGAGGGAGGGGGTAGCGGGTCATGGTATGTGACACACCTTATGAGGGAGGGATACAATTATAAGAGGGACTTTATCTAGCAAATGCAATCAATGTAACCTAATTCTTTGTACCCTCAATGAATCCCAAACAATAAAAAAAAAAAAAAAGAACTGTAAGAGCAGCATAATTTTAGTGAAGTATAAACTGTTTTCTTACAGATTAGTTAGAATCAACCAATTGCACATATATTGGTGGAGTTGAGGTGAATGGGTTAAGTTTGACTTTTAAACTTACAATAGCATCATTGTGGTTATCATCTTTACACCTTCCCCCAAACTTCCCTCACACAACCGTAAGAGAGGCTGAACTTCTTAAATTTGGAGGTCATTTAGTCCTATAAGGAAGAAAAGAGAGGAAATTTAATTTATATACATTTAAATTCCAAAAACATTTAAAATCAACAAAATGGTTATTTTTAGAAGACAAAATTGAGTAAAAATGACTTATCAATATTTGTGGGGCTAAGAGAGTCATCATAAAGAAAAATATTTTTCTATATGTCCAGTGTTAGATTTTAAAATTAAAGTCATACTTTGCAAATGTTTAAGCATGTTAGTTTTCTAAAAACTAACTAAAAGACTTAAAAATGAAATGTTTAGACCGCGCTTTGTTTGGCTTTAATTGTAAATTGCAGGCTTTGAAGAGAGCATAATTAACTCTATTACTGCAGCAAACACTTAAAGATATAAATATTTTGGAGTATTGTATTTGGAAATTGGGGCCAGATTACTCTCCACAAAGCCAGGGACAGCTCTCTGTGTTGCCCAGGCTGGAGGGCAGTGACTCTGCACAGGTGCGGCCATAGTACACTACAGCCCTGAACTCCTGAACTCAAGTTCCATGTCAGCCTTCCTAGTAGCTGGGACTACAGATATGCACCATCAGTTCCTTATCCTGTCTCCTTAGAAAATAGTTTGTTACATTCACAAGGAAGGGAAATACAAATATGCTTTTGGGAACATAATTTTTAAGATTTATAAAGCCTGTTCTTGATATTCTGTCCTCTTCAGTGTGGTCTGCTTAACAATGATAGAAAGGATTTGTACTGTTACAATTTTCTTAAGCCACAAGTCCGAATTCCAAACATAAACCGTACCGCCAGGATCTGAAAGATGGCAAAGGATTGCATTTGATATAAAATTTAAAAGACAAGTAAAAGAGAAATTTTCATACTTAATAATTCTGATATCTAGTAGTTCAAGGTCATTGCCCTAATTGCCAATCTTCTCCTGATATTTTAAACCATATATTGTGCATCATTATAAGTACATCTGATGTGGATATGATATAGCTTTTCGAATAAATGTTGATTTTTGTCTCTAAATGAAGGTTTCTCTTTTATGGAACTTCACAGTGGCAAAATGAAAGTATAGGAAGGAGAAAGCCATTTCTTGAGTAAAAATGGTTTAAAAAATGTGATCTCATTGCAGCAAACACTCAAAGGCCATTGATGTTTACCAGTTCGTTGTGATATTTGACTGATCCGAGTAATATTCAGGATCTGTAAAGGCGCAGTAGCCTGGCTTGATGTAGATTTTCATTATAAAGAAGGGGAGAATGAAGACTAGGACATACATTTTTCTTGTCTCTTCTCAAATGTTTGTATCAAAGTAATCAAGTATCTCATTTCATTAAGAATCAGTTAAATTTCATAACTTAAAAGTTGTTTTTATTTATATATGACTTCCGAAAATGATCTGACATTTTTACTACAAACCCTGTACCAATCAGTACACTGACCTTTTCAGATGATGGTCTCATTTAATCTTTAAAATAACCTCACACTATCTTCATTTACTGGTAAGCAAAGGGAGGTCCAGAGCGGTAGGTAAATTGCTTGAGTCCACTTACCCAGCTAGTAAGTAAATGACAGAGGCAGGACTCAAAATCAGGTTTTGTTTGGTTCCAAAGCCTAAGCTTTTAGCCACTGGCACAAAAGCAAACTCTTAAGTTTTCTTGGTTTTGGAGGGGGGAGTGTTTTTGTCTTTTTTTCGAGACCAAGTCTCACTCTGCTGCCCAGACAAGAATTCCATAGCGTCAGCCTAGCTGACAGCAACCTCAAACTCCTGGGTTCAAGGGATCCACTTGCTTCAACCTCCCAAGTAGCTGGGACTACAGGCACAAGCCACGAAGCTCATTTGATTTTTCTATTTTTAGTGGAGATGGGGTCTCACTCTTGCTCAATCTGTTCTCAAACTCCTAAGCTCAAGGAATCCTCCCACCTTGGCCTTCCAAAGTGCTCGGATTACAGGCATCAGCCACAGCACCTGGTCCTCCCAAAGTGCTTGGATTATAGGTATCAGCCATAGCACCTGGCCCTCCCAAAGTGCTTGGATTACAGGCATCAGCCTCTGTACCTGGCCTTCTTGGTTACTTCTTCAGTGAAAGAAATTTTTAAGGTTCAAGTTATATCTACTTTGTAGTTTAAAAGACTGTATGCAGTGACTATAACAATGCCTCGTGATGCTCTCCAGATCAAATTATTTAAATTGTTCCTCAGAGGTGGATGTGTGTGAGTTGTTAAGTTCTGCTATTATAGACAAGGGAGTCTCAGCCTCAGCACTGTTGGCGTTTTGGACTAGATAATTATTTGTAGTGGAGAATTGTCCTGTGGATGTGAAGTAGCATTTCTGGCTAGTCCCGTTAGATGCCTAGAGCACTCTGTGACAATGAAAAGTGTCTCATGTTGTTCTTTATATAGATACATCTCGCAGAGTACCTGAATACTCCTGCAAAATTTCAAGGTCATCAAAAATAGGCTATTATTCCAGCCCAGGGAAGCCCAAGGAAACAGGACCAGTAAATGTAATTTGGCATCCTGGAACAACCACAAAAAAAAGAGCTTTAGGTAAAAACTTAGGACATCTGAATAAAATAAGGAATTTAGTCAATATTGGTTCCATAATTATATCAAATGTATCATAGTAATACATATAATTGGTGTGATATAGGGGAACTCTTTGTACTCTCTTTACAATTTTTCTGTAAATCTAAACCTATTCTAAAATAAAAATTTTATAAAAGACAAAAAAGTCTCCAAACATTGGTATATGTCTCCTGGTGAGTAAAATTGTACCAAATTGACAGAATTACCATTATAGGTAATACCATAGAGAGGGGGAAAGTACATTTCTTTTTGTATCTGTTGAGTCCTTAATGAAGAAATAGCATTAGTTGAAATGCCTAGATACCTAGCAGTCACAAGGCACGTATTTGCTTCCCTTTTCCAATCTCTCTTCCATCCCCTCCTTAAAATTTTACCGTCCTTTAGGGCGGTGTACTTTCTGCTTTTCTTCTCATTCTCTTGGTTACCTTGGCTTACCTCATCTGTGCCTACTGATAGCTTCCCTGATGGTCTATATGTTGAAACTGCTCATTCAGAATCCTCAGGCTGATCTTAGTGAGCAAGAGGCTTATATGTCTGGGTGCAGAGTGAGCATTGCTCTATCTGCCTTCACTGGTATGTCCCCTGGCCTGTCAGACTCACTGTTAAATCGGTCACAAAATCTGATCTTCCCTGCACTGTCTGGTTCTCCAGCCAGGTATGTGGGAGTCATCCTAGGTTCCTGCTACTATAAGGCCTGGGTAATTACACACGCACTCCCTTCCTCCCAGGGGAGCTTCCGCATGCCTGGGTCTAACACAGAAACTTGATCCTTTCTCTTAAACCCTTAATGGTTCCACATTGTCTAGAAGAAAAACTTTTCATTAAGGGCATATCCTTGTGTGTCTCTATAAAATTGACTACCTCCTCTTTTGAACCCCTGTGTCTGTCTCACTGGCTTCTATTATAACACAAATGACATATGACTGACATTGCTGACCCATCTTGCCTTCTACACTGTTGTGAGCGCCCAGAGCACAAAGGCTTCTCTGTCTCCATGGGGGTTCATATATCTTGACCGAGTAAGGGAAGGCTGTTTTTGATTTATGGCTATAGTTTTTATTTACTGTGTTCAACTTGAGTGATTTCCTGTTTTGATATTTCTTAGAGTAGAGCTTGATAAATTCAATAGTAGGACCCAGATTTTTTACTGTAAGCAACAGCTTTCCATGGAACATTATGGTTGGGCTCATGCTTAATTCCAATGTATTAGTTGGGAAAAACAGAATAGCTACAACCCTATCAACAAAAACCCTTACTGTGGTTTTCTTATATCTCTACGTTTGGTACAATAAAAGCATAACTATACATATATCCTAAACATGGATGTTTGGTTAGATACTGAAGCATTCCAACCATAACTAGAATAACAGATCTCTTACCCAGCCACACTCCCATTATTAATTGCCTCCCTTCATTCTGTGATTTGAAGTTTGGACAGCGTACCTGTTCTTCCTATAGCTGAGAGAATTATTCCCAAGTGAAATTGCTATTGAAGCTTGTTAGGTCAAACACATTTTTCTGCAGTGGATAAAAAGTATATTGCATTTTGTCTCTAATAGGATCTTCACTCTGATCAGTTTAATTTAAAAAGTAATTCTATTTATTTAGAATGTTATTTAATATTTTACAGAAAATATACTTATTCTAAGACGCTATTTAAGAGTTCCTGTCAGTGCTTATTTAAAAATGGAAATATGCAATGCAGGAAGCAGCTAAACAATTTTTGGATAGAGACTGTCTCCAAGCTCTACTTCTTCACAGGAATGAATCAGTTTGTCCCCCCCCCCACCCCGTTATTTTAGGAGGAAAAGCATTAGGCACTGCTGCTCTCTGAAATCACCCTAGTCCTTTCTGTGTAAACAAAAAGCAAAGTCTCAAGAATTTTGGCTTTTAAAATGTATTCTTTGAGTTCCAGAAACCTGTTTTAGAGGTCTGTCTATTGAGATGTATATGAATTTGGTGGTGGTGGGAGTGGTAGAAGGTGATTTTTAAAGAGTAATTCTATTACTTTTGAGGTTGAGACCTAGTTCACAGTCTAAAGTATGATTGAATTTCTCATAATTAATTATCTTCTTGTTTCTTTGCCCCGTGAGGAAAGTCTACATTAACCACTGGATAGAAGTAATTATTGTAAAACACACAGCCCAAAGTCAAAATCTTAATGACTCCTTTTAAGTTTCTTTTTGAGGTAACGTTTTATGTAAATGCTGGACAGTTTTCATTATCCCCAAATAATGGGCCTACTATCTGATAGAGCATCCTGCTTCAAGGGGTCCAGCCCCACTTCCAGGTGTGCTGATTTGCTGGAAGCCCTCAGAAGACCAGCATTTAGCAGAGTCTGACTGTCACCTTTGGTAGAGTGCTGTGGTGTCACAGCTCACAGCAACCTCAAACCCCTGGGCTCAAGCGATTCTCTTGCCTCAGCCTCCCAAGTATCTAGGACTACAGGCACCTGCCACAACACCTGGCTATTTTTTTGTTGTAGTTGTCATCATTGCTTAGCAGGCTCTGGTCGAATTCGAACCCGCCATCCCAGCATATGGCCGGCACAGTAACCACCGAGCTACAGGCGCTGACAGCATGTAGTTCTACTCATAGCTCTGAAAAGGAGAGCAAACCACATTGTTTGCACAGTTTAGGCACAGTGAGACAGTCTTCTGAGGAAATAGTGGGAAACCCTGCCCCCTGCCCCCCGCCCCCAATCCAGGTCCCCAAGAGCAAACTAAAGGTTAAGCTAGCAGGTAGTCTTTCCTAAGGCTTGGTAACAGTCTCAGACCTACCAATGTTAACTCTTTTCTCTGTAAAAGCAGTGTGACTTAAATGCTCAGAGGTGAAGTTTGTCTATAATAATTACTGTTACTGTAGCTTTGGAAGATGGTAATACATTATGCCTGTTTTGTAATAGCTAATGTCTGTGGTTATAAATAAATAGAAATAAATATAATAATAATAAATATAAATAAATAACATGTTCAGTTCAGACTTCATAACACAACAAGTATGTTAACTTTTTAAAATAGAAATCAAAGATTACATTTACAAAATGATCACAACAGGAGTGAATACATTGAAGTTTTATTTTTCTCAGATCTTCGTGTGTAAGTTTCATAAACGTGGAAGTTAAGCAGACATTTGAGGGCTTCCTGCATCCCTTTTTCTTTTTAGATATTAGGGATACAGAAATGAACCAGACAGGCTTGCTGCCGTGAAGAAGCCCACATTCCCCACATTCTAACAAAGGTGTCAGAAATGTAAATAGATAAATGTTTATAAGTAATATGAGAAATGTTTTATTGTATCATGTTTTATAAGAGATTTTAAAGTACATTTCCTCATAGTACTATTTCTGTGTCTATATATTTTGTGGACATGGCTGTGTAATCGTACAGATTCTGTTTTTTTTAATTTCTTTAATGTCCTGTTTTCTTCAGATTTATAGATGTTTTTGCTAGAGAATGTGAAGGAAGGTATACTTAATTATTTTGTTCTTAGCTCTGATAAACCACTATGCCAGAACCTATTTATGCTCTCTATATACAACCACAACAAACACTTTAGTAATTGGCTTTTAGAAAAATGTTGCCGGTAGTGCTAATCTTAACGTCCATATTTTGAATGTTATATGCAGCGTTATACAAAAAAAATTAGTTATCAATTATTTCCCATTTCAGCCACGCAGCCTGCCTTTTTATTCTGACCTCCTCTAGAAAAATAACGAAGTTGTTAACTTTGTTTCTTTCATGTTTTTATTTCTCTTTTTTATGTGACTGTCTTCGCATAACAAGCTTGGCATTTTGTCTCTAGTCTTTATAGGTCTCAGATGGTCGTTCCGGTCTTCCTTCTAACCCAGAGTCTTCCGTCATGCCTACAGCTCCACAAAAGAACACTACAGTCTGGGCTCCAGATTTACCAACTCGTCCTCTCTGCTTTAAATTCCTGCATTGATATATGTGTATCTTTTGATTATATATTTCTTTATAATAGTTGGTGTGCTGCTCCTTGCCTTCTGTCCCCTTAGAGCAGGGGTCCTCCAACTTTTTAAACAGGGGGCCAGTTCACTGTCCCTCAGACCACTGGAGGGCCAGACTGCGCCCCGGGATGAGTCAGCTGCTAAGCAGGACAGGCAGTGGCGGCGAAAATGCCCGGCAGGCTGGATAAATGTCCTAGGCGGGCTGCATGTGGCCCTGCGGGCCGTAGTTAGAGGATGCTTGTCTTAGAGGGTTGCTTTTGTATTTCAGTTGTATTTCAGGTGTGATTTGGGGTAGGTTGCTTAACCTCTCAATGCCTGTGGGCACTCACCCAGAGATATTAATAGTGCTTATTTCACAAAGATGCTGTGAGGATTGAGTTAATGTATGTAAATGTCTCAGAACAGTGTCCACACCATAGTAATCATTCAGTAACTGTTAGCTGTTTTTCCCTCCAACATTGTTTTAAGTTCAAACCCTCAATAATGGTAGAAGAGTAAAGGAGTATCCATGTACCCTTGGCTTGACTCATTGTTAACTATGCCAAACTTTCTTTGTCTCTGTGTTCAAGGGGTGTGGTGTTGATTAATTTTTAACTAAACTATTTGAAAGTGAACTGCAAACATCATGTGTAATATGTTAGCATGTATCTACTGAGAGCAAAGGACATTTTTCCTATATAACCAGCATGTCCTTTTCATACCTAAGAAATGTAGGAATCAGACAGCGAAAGTAATGTGCAGTCTATGTTCAGTCTTTTTCATTTGTTCCAAAACTGCCCTCGATAGCTTTTTATTTTTTTCTATTTCTTTTTTAAAAAATCTAGGATCCAAACCAGAATCACTTTTGTTTTAGCTGTCTTGACGTTTCAGCCTGTTGATTTAAGCTGGTCTTTCTGCCCTTCTTGTTGTTTTTGTCTTTTTATGACATTGACATTTCAGAAGAGTCTAGGGCAGTGGTTCTCAACCTTCCTAATGCCGCGACCCTTTAATACAGTGCCTCATGTGGTGGTGACCCCCAGCCATAAAATTATTTTCATTGCTACTTCATAACTGTAATTTTGCTACTGTTATGAATCGTAATGTAAATATCTGATATGCAGATGGTCTTAGGCGACCCCTGTGAAAGGGTCGTTCAACCCCCAAAGGGGTCACACCCCACAGGTTGAGAACCACTGGTCTAAGGCAATTGCTCTATAAAAAGCTGCATGTAAAGATCAAAAGATAGCAGACTTTGTTAAACTATATTTCCTCTTTGTAGTCTTCATTTTACTGTTACAGTCCAGTTTTGAGAAGTAAATAAATAATGGAGATAATATTCCAGTAGATAGATTTAGGTTTACAAAGGAAAAAAATGTGATTAGACCTAAAAAGTTGTGCTATTTGACAAAAGCTTTATGTTTCTGTCACATTTTATTAATTCTTCAATATTTATCGGCTTTTGCTAAGTTGTCCGCGTTTTCCTATTGTTTGCAATCCAGAGAGTAAGATAGACAAGCAGTTACGTAGGTGTAGTACACTGTGATAAGGCGCGTGGGCGTCTGTGATAAGGGGATTACAGGGTCCTGGGGAGCAAATAAGAAGGGCAGCTAACTTGGAATGGGAAATCTGAGCGGCGTCTTCAGAGATAGGCATAAATGTAGGTGTGAAGCGTGTGTGAGATAGCCAAACCAGGGGTTGAGGGAAGAGCGTTCTAGAGAAAAGGAGCATCACATTCAATGCCCAAGGAATGTTCGAGAAATATAAGAATTACAGAGGGTGTAGCAGGGGTGTCTAACCTTTTTTCCCCTCTATGCACACTGGAAGAATCAGAGTTGTCTTGGGCCACACACTAAATACACACACACACTAACAAAAGCTGATCAGCAAAGAAAAGAGCTGTCCATACTTTTTCATGTTATTGGACACTACAGATAAAAACAACCCTTCCCAAATCAGCATGTGACCGAAAGGCTGCAGGTTGGACACCTCTGGTGTAGCATCCCTGGTGGCAGGAGATGAGGGTGAAAGAGAGAGCTGGAGGTCTTATAAACCACAGGGAGGGACTTGAATGCTCTTCTTAGCTCAATTGGAAGCCATTAGACATTATTAATATTACACAAGTGGAGGTATGATATAATCAGATTCATACTTGAGGAAAATCATTAGAAAACAAGGCTAGTAGCAGGGAATCCAGTTAGGAAGCTCTTGGCTTAATCAGGCAAAAGATGATTGTGACCTGGATTATGGTGGTGGTCATCAAAATCGAGAGAACCGAATGAGTTTCAGAATATTTAGAGGATGATGTCAACAGTACTTGGTGATTGAGGAGAAGGTATAATGTACGAGTTAAAGAAAATAGACTCTAGGGCTGGGCGCAGTGGCTCACGCCTGTAATCCTAGCACTCTGGGAGGCTGAGGTAGGAGGATCATATGAATTTAGGAGTTTGAGACCAGCCTGAGCAAGAGTAAGACCCATCTCTACTAAAAATGGAAAAATTAGCTGCATATTTTGGTAGGCGCCTGTGGTCTCATGTATTCGGGAGGCTGAGGCAGGAGATCGCTTGAACCCAGGAGTTTGAGGTTGCTGTAAGCTAGGCTGACTGAAGCCTTGGCACTCTAGCATGGGCAACAGAATGAGACTCTATCTCAAGAAGAAAGAAAAAAGAAAAAAAGTCAAAGACTCTAGAGCCCAAACACTTGTGCACAAGTCCCAACTCTGCCACTCAGTGGCATTGTGAGTTTGGGCAAATTATTAAATCTCTCTATCCCACATTCTCCCCATCTGTAAAATGGGAAGATAAACAATACTTATTTTATAGGATTGATCTGAGAATTAAATGAATAAATATGTGTACAGAGTTTAAGAACATGTGTGTGCCAGGTACATAGTAAACACCATATAAGAATAATTATTGTTGCAATTTGTTAATAATAATTTTATTCTTATTGACTTGATATGTCAGTGAAGAGAGAAAAGAACCAAGGCTAACTCCCAGATTTTTAGATTGGCAGTTAAGTCAAATTATGGTGGCTTGTGTGTGTGTGTGGGGGGAAGGTATGATGGATTCACATGTGGGTTTGCTGAGGTTGAGGAGCATTTCCAGGTGAAAATAATAAGTAGGGCACAAATTTTGGAAGTATGAAGAATAGAATTGAGGATATCATTTTGGGAATTATTAGAATATAGGCGATAATGAAAGAAGTTGTGCAAGTGGATGAGATTGCCTGGATGACGAGCATGTTAACCAGGGAGAGGGGAGGAGTATAGTAGGCTGTGTTTTCTTTAAGAATGTATTGCATAAACCAGACACCAAGGTATAGAGTTTGATGCCAAGTGGAGGGTTCAGAAGAATTTCAGCATTGAACACAACTTTGTTGACATTGGCTTGGGCTTCAGAGGAGATTGAGTGAGGTAAGGTGGGAAGTCAGATGAAAGAAAAGTCCTCTCCTGTTGAGGAAACCACAGTTGCAGAGAAGTCACATGGTATCACAGAGGGAGATGCTGCTGACTGCTTTCCTGGTTTTGCACGTGACTGGGGAAAACAGAAGACGTAAGACTGATTCCTAATTGACAGAACGGCAGAGAATATGGAATGAGTTCTTAAGTCTTTAGGTAAATTATGTGTCCCATTTAAGTACATATTGCTTGAATTGGTTAATATTGTATTTACTAAGGAATTCTATATTTTTTCAACGTCTTTTTCTTTTTTTTGAGACAGTCTTACTATGTCACCCTCAGTAGAGTGCTGTGTTGTCACAGCTCACAGCAACCTCAAACTCTTGGGCTTAAGTGATTTTTTGCCTCAGCCTCCCAAGTAGCTGGGACTACAGGAGGCTGCCAGAACACCCAGATATTTTTTGTTGCAGTTGGCATTGTTGTTTAGCTGGCTCAGGCTGAGCTCAAACCCACCAGCCTTGGTATATGTGGCTGGCGCCATAACCACTGTGCTATGGGTGCTGAGCCTTTTTAAAAAATTTTTTTATTATGAGAATTTTCAAGGTGGGGCACAGTGGGCTCACTTTTGTAATCCTGACTTTGGGAGGCTGAGGTAGGGGTGGGAGTGTGGATAGGGTGGGCTGAGATTGGTTTAGCTTGGAAGTTTGAGGGCCAGTCTCCATTAAAAATAGAAAAAAGTAGCCAGGCATAGTGGTACATGCCTGTAGACCCAACTGTTTGGGAGGCTGAAGCAACAGGATCACTTGAACCCAAGAGTTTGAGGTTGCCGTGAGCTACAATGGTGCCACTGCATTGTACTCAGGGTGACCAAAAAAAAGAGTCTCATAAAAAAAAAAAGAAAGAAAATTTTCAAGCTTACATAAAATTTGAAAGACTAGAACAAGAATACCTATGCAACAGCCATTTGGGTTTCATACCCACCTGTGTTTGAGAGAGAGAGAGAATGTGTGTGTGTGTATTGATACCATTTAAAGTAAATTGCAAATTTCATGACATTTTGTCTCTAAAATATTTAGTGTGTATATTTCCTATTACACCTTACAATACCACTGTCACATCTAAGAAAATTGACAATAATTTTCTTAGTATCACCTACTGTCCAGGATTTCCCAGTTATCTCAAAAATACGTCTTATAGATTTTTTTTCTTCCTTACCAGGATACAACCATTGTGCCTTTAGGTGTTATTGTTGCTGCCCAGCCAGGTGCATCTATCCGCTGCCCAAGAGAAAGCCAATATCCAGAGACAGCAGGGTTCACAGCAGAAAAAGAGTTTATTCCTAAGAGTGCTACCCAAGGAGACAGGAGAAATCTCTCCATCTGCCTCCCTGAACATTGGGGAGACAGGGTTTTTAAAGACAGTGGTGGGCAGAAGATTAGTCGTTTAGGGTCTGCTAATTGGCTGGGTTCAGGGTGGAATGAGCGAATCAGCAGCCCTTTGGTATGGGCCGCTGTCTGGGTGGGTCAGCCAGTCCACCTGTATGCGGTTTGTTGAGTGGGAGTCCAAGACCAGTTGAGTCAGTTTCTTGGTCTGGGTGTGTCAGTCGGTCTGCTGGAATGCAGGACCTGGAAGATATGGCAAAAACTCCCCCTAGGTGCTGAACAAGTGATGTTTTCTATGGAGAAAAGTTAAGAATCTTTACAACCACCAGCTGTACCTTCCAGAACAGCAGTGATAGCAATGTTTTTCAACCTTTTTTATCTCAGGGCACACTTAAACCTTTAGTTCAGCTTCCACAGCACACTTAAATTATGTTGATTTTTTAAAAAAGAGTAAAAAGAGAATATACTTACTGTGCTTTAAACTTCTTTCTAAAATAATTTAATTAGTGGTCTTTAAAAATTTTTGCAGCACACCAGTTGAAAATCACTGAGTTATATAGAGACACAAACAAGGGTACAGTGACTTAATTATCAAGCAAATGAGGGGACAGTGACTGATCATTATCATTATTTTAGCCAGACCTGTTCCTTCACTGAGTTTTGGGGTCTTACTCTAGTTCTCGCCTTACACCCCTGCAGTTTCATTATACCTCTTTAGTCTGTTATTTGAGAACATGTTCACAATTGCCTCCCCCCAACCCTGAAGAGAACATGGACTTTTTAAGAGACTAGAATGTTCTAAATTCTAAATCTGTCTGTTTCTTCGTGGTATCATTTCTCTTGTTCCTCCCTACTTCATAATTCCTACAAACTAGAACATAAATCTAAGTTTATTAAGATTAAACATTTTTGGCAAGAATACATCAGAGGTGATACGTAGACTTCATATCACCTTTATATCACATCAGGAGTTTGTCAGATTGTCCCACCAGGAGCAATAATAATGTAGGGTTTAGGGGAAACTTGCCCTTTCCCCTGAAAGTTGGCTGAAAAGATCAACTTACCATTAAAGTAGATTAATAAGAGAAAAGTTTTTTTTTTTTTTTTTTTTACTGTGTGCATGGGGAGAATCACAGAGTGATTACTCAGTATCCCAGTGAAGTTCAGGTATTTTTACACCTGTTTTAGAGGGGAGAGGGAAGTGAGAGGTATAGAAATTCTGTTAAGGAGGGGATAAATGGTGCTTGGGAGGACAAATGGATGGCAGAAACAGATTGACTTGTAAATTAACCTCAGAAACAGGTTTTAAATGATTTGGGCCTGTCCTGTTCATTTGTGATCATCTTTCCTGCAATGTTTTGAGATAACTAGGAGAGGAAGGAAGGTCCATTGTTCTTTTGGTTTATGCAGATAGAGGGCAACTCTCTTCCAAGGGCCTTACCTCCAAATATCCTTTATAATAAGGAGTCATATTTTGGAGGTGAAATTTCCTGAACTCCTTCAATAAGTTTGACCTTTTCTGTTTAATAATATACTTTTTCCCTTTGAGAATATCAGGAAATCTTTGGGAATAATTTAAAACCAGATGCATAGTATCTATTGATAATTCTTGCCTAAATCCGTTATTTTCGTTGGTGGCTGCTAATCCTGTCCTTTTTCTCTGCATTGTCAGCTGGCAGTCTTAGATAAGGAAGGCCTTCTCGGCCTCTTCACCTACCTGCCCTGGCTGTGGAGGCCCATTCGTTGTCCATGGCAATGGAGCTGCTTCATAACCTCTCCTACTCTGTACATACAATCTCCCTTCCTCTCCCTCAGTTAACTTTGTTCCATACTTGCTTAAAAAAAAAGAAAAAAGAAGACGTAATTTTCAACTGAAAATGAATACTAGCTATTTTCCCCAAATTCAGAGGAAATTCTTAATTCTTTCTTTAATTAGAAGTTTTGATTACAGGGAGTTTGGTGATACACATAAAAACCTCCACTAATTATAAACTTCTTTTTATTCTCTAGTTAGTTATCCTTACGCACACATGGATTTTTTAGTTTGGTATAATCACTTATAATTATTAATTTTCGATCCTTAAATTCTCTCAGCGGGCGACTGAAACCCTGTTGAAGCTGGCACCAGTGTCTTTTTGACAGCCCCTTATTGGTCTTTGAGTACTTTTCTACTTTCTAGAAAAACATAATGACCCAGGGCAGGCTCACCTATACTTCCCCTCCGAGACCTGTAACCAGTAATAGCTCCTAGGGGGTCCTCGTTCCTTTTAATGGAGAAGGGTGTTCAGAAAACAAGATCTGAGCACTAGGGATTTCATTGCTACTGGTCTGTCCTTACTTACAGTGGATATGATTAGTGTATATATTTTTTTCTAATTATGTTTATGTATGTGCATATATTCTTTACGTCATGGGTTCATGTTAATACCTATGCAATTTTAACACTAATTTTAGATTGTATCTTTAATTGTCCTGTGAACATCTTGGTTTCTAATAATATTTATATAATTATTTGCTTCATCCCAGAGTGTTTAAAAAAAGGTTCAAAATTACAAAACCGAATATTAACCCTATAAACATTTGTGAAGTTAAAGATTTCTTTGTATTTTTCATTGTTTTTAGAATATATCCTAGTGGAAATGTAAGTCAGAAGCTATGTTCAAAAGTGACTGGAAGTATTTTTTTGTCTTCACATGGTTATATTACCAACTTGATAGCCAATTAAGTGCATTTGTTTCTGCTTGTTAGGAGTTAAGGTTTGCTTATTTGTATCTTATTTCATTTTATTTTGTTGACTGTATAAAACATTTGTTACTGGACAAAGAGGGTCCAGATGCCTGCCCCTGTCAGCCAATACACAGAGACAGGGATGGGTCACCAAACTTTAGTCAGAAGTCCAGGATTCTGGAGAACAGCGAGAGTAGCCTCTCAGGACTGTTCTGTTCTTCCATTTCCAAAATCACAGTTTTATACACTTAAGTTTAAAGCAAAGACTGTGTTAACCCTCATCTTAAACAATAATCAGCAGAACCCATCGTAAACAATAATCAGTGTAACTCATGACCTGAGACAACATTTTAATTCAGAACTTAATCCTTAAATCAATCCACCTGAACTACTCAAGATAGGCCTCTTCCGGGTGGGAGCTAAATTTACAATTTACGATTAAGAGTGGGAGATGGGGTAAAGATCAGGCAGGACCTAAATGACCAGGCCAGCTGTGTCCTGTTTGCCCTGCCTGAAAGGCTCTGTCTTATTCTTACTGTATGTGCTTTCACATTTGTTGTTCATAAATCAAACTATATTGAAAATCATGTTAGGAAAGTTTCACTTCTATTTTCTTTTTTTTCTACAGTCGGTAGAGTGCTCTGGTGTCACAGCTCACAGCAACCTCCAGCTCTTGGGCTTAAGCAATTCCCTTGCCTCAGCCTCCCAAGTAGCTGGAACTACAAGCACCCACCACAATGCCTGGCTATTTTTTTGTTGCAGTTTGGCGGGGGCTGGGTTCGAATTTGCCACCCTCCCTTCTATTTTGTCTCTATTCTCAACCTCAGTGCTTTTCCAACCCCACTGTGGATAACCATTTCTATTAATTTCTAGTCTAGCCTTCCGGTGTTTCTGTTTGTAACTGCCCTTGTCCCATAGGGCGGCTATGACAAAAATACTCTAGACTGGGTGGCTTAAACAACAAGCATTTATTTCTCGTACCCCTGGCAGCTTAGGAAGCCCAACATCAGGCATCAACAGATCTGATGCCTGGTAAGGCTCACTTCCTGGTTCATAGATGGCCATCTTTTCACTGTGTCCTCACGTGGCAGAAGGGGGAGGAGGGAGCTCTCTGGGTTGTCTGTTGTAAGGCACTAATCCCATTCATGCAGGCTTTACCTTCTTGATCTAATCACCTCTCAAAGGCCCCACCACTACATACTGTTACATTGGGGATTAGGTTTCAGCATGAATGAGTTGGGGGGCGGGAACAGTTGGTCTCAACAGCAGTCACTATAACTCTATTTTTACTTCCACACTAGTTACATTGTTTCTGCCCAGCCAAGTTCAACTGCCTGCCACCCACAAGGAAGCCAATACTGGAAGACAACAGGATTTACAGCAGAGAGCGAGTTTATTCCCCATAGCACTAAGTGGGGGGATGGGAGGAACTTCTCTAATCCTCTTCCCTTAAGAATTTGGGAGACAGGGTTTTTAAAGACAGTTTGGTGGGCAGAGGATTAGGCAAGTGGGGTCTGCTAATTGGTTGGGTTCAGGGTGGAATTAGCAATCTCCTGGTATGGGCTGCTGCTGGTCAGGTCAGCCACTCTGCTGGAATGCAGTTCCTTGGGTGGGTGGGTGGGTGGGGGTCCAAGACCAGTTGAGTCAGTTTCTTGGTCTGGGCGGGTCAGTCAATCCACTGGAATGAAGGACCTGGATATAATTTGAAAAACTACGCCTAGGTTTCTGAACTGGTGAGGTAAAGATTCTTAACCTTTTTCCTTAGATAACGACTATCAGTTGTGCTCTCCAGAAAAGCAATTATAGAGCAACAAATGAGAGGACACTGGCTGATTGTTATCATTATTTTTAGCTAATACCAATTCCTTTACACAGTTTTGGGGCCCTTCTCTAGCTTTTGCCTTGCCCCCCTGTGTCAATTTGTTTGGGCAGTTTCGGTATCATTTTGAATTCCACACTGGCACACCTAGTTTATTTGCCTGATGCAGATAATTTTTCAATACATTCCTCTTCTATATGACAACATTATTTAAAGTAATAATCATGAAATGAAATATAGTAATAGGTAGAAGAAACAAGACATAAACATTGAATATTTTTATTAAATGTTGAATATGTAATCATGCCAATAAAAGTAATGTAAATAAAAGTGCAGAAAATACTTACTAAAATATCTCCACCAGAAAATTCAACTTGAGTTTTTTTACGTTTGTTAAAAATAAGTATAGTTTTTCTTTTTCTGCAAAATCCAGAGAAACTGACAAGATGACAGCAAACATTGATGCTGTTTGATCTATAGTTTATAACCACGCGTTCCAATAAACACGGCCCTTTACGTTTCTAATACTAATGTAAGAGCAGCGTCTTTCGTTGTCTCTGTCAGCAATCTTCAAGTTCTTACTCTTTTTTCGGTGTAAATATTCATTTTCTTACATTTTATTTTTGTATCGTTAATGCCCATACCACAGTTCCATGCACTTTCCTTTAAATAATAAAGGTTTGTATTTCATTGTTTATTGTCCAAGGCTGATTGCCACTATCTGCAAAAATGTTCATGTCTGATTAAGTAATTTAAAACTTTTTACCAAAAACAAAAACAAAAAAACAAAGAAAGGAAAATCTAACAAAGACAACCCAGAAAAAAGAAACAGCATACAACTTGTCATTATTTGTTTTAAATGTGTTTAAATTCAAGAATATGTAGTATCACGGGATAGAGGCCTAACTGTGTTTGAAGGAAATTTGAATGATTTCAGAACATTGTGAAATTAACTTCTGAAATAGATGTGTGAGTCCATGCATATCAGAGGCTACACTGGAAGTTCTCTAAATTGGCTTCAGTGTTTATTGAGAACTAAGTATTAATAAAAAATGTGCAAATGTGAAGCTTATATTCATGTATTAAAACTCAACCGTCAATGTAACATTTACTTAGAATTAGAACAACAAAAGTTTTAGGGGGGAGTATTTTATATCATTGACATTGCTTGGAATTGCAGGCACATGATGATAAAAGACAGGCTGATATTTTAGATTTAGTTGCTAAGCTCTCAGCTGGAGAATGTGCCCCTAGAGTGATCTGCTTCTACCACCCCATCCCCGGTATACTACTGTACCCACTAGCATTATATAGGAATGTCTGTGGCTCACACCTGTAATCCTAGCACTCTGGGAAGCTGAGGCGGGTGGATTGCTTGAGCTCATGAGTTCAAGACCAGCCTGAGCAAGAGCGAGACCCTCATCTCTAAAAAATAGCCAGATGTTATGGCAGGTGCCTATAGTCCCAGCTACTCAGGAGGCTGAGGCAAATGCATCACTTGAGCCCAGGAGTTTGAGGTTGCTGTGAGCTATGATGCCACAGCACTCTACCCAGGACAACAAACTGAAATTCTGTGTTGAGTATTTTGTCAGTCTGATGGTTGAAAAATCATACTGCTTCCATTAGTAGTTATCTTAGGAGTGACAATAAATACCTTTTTATAAGTATAAAGGCCATTGTATTTCTTTTTCTGTAAATTGCCTAGTTGTTTATTTCACTACTGTTTTTCATAGTGGCTTTTCACAATTCTTTTCAATTTATAGTTCTGCGTTCTGGTGGGGGGGAGGGGTGAAAGCAGGGTACCATTTTTCACTTGATTGACCATGGTTATGGGAAGCCTTAGTATACAGCATTAACAAAAATTGCCTTTTCCCCCTTTAAGGTGGCCTAGGCATATTGCAGCTATTCTGAGGAACTAAAACAATCTCATACGTATAAGCCTGGAGAACCCGTGTGTGGTAAAACAGAGCTTAGCAAATTGGACTAACAATGGTATCTATTTTTATACATTGGAATTTTTCATAAAATTTCTTTGACAATATAATTCTGTTCTTAAATTATTTTTTTAAATCACTGCTATAAAGTAAGAAGAAGCATTAGTCGTTCTTTTAAATTTTATAATATGCAATTGTATGATAATAGCTATATAATTATGACCAAAACAATTAGAAATCAGTAATTTAATGAATAAATTGATTTCTTCACTGAATTGGCTAGGTAATTTAATTAAAATAGCTATCACAAATATAGCCTTACTCTTTAAATTATTCATACTTTCGATAAGAAGCATAATATATTTTATTTTTTAGAGTCAAATATGAATTTTTATATCTGAGTGTTTCATTAAATTTTTATGTTATATAAAAACAGCTTCCCAGAAACAGAACTGAACATTTAACTTTATTTGTATGTCCGTAAATTACCTTTCAAAAGTCAATATTAGGCCAGGCTTGGTGGCTCATGCCTATAATCTTAGCACTCTTCAGGGCCAGCAGGGGTGGGGTGGGGTGGGGGGTTGCTTGAGCTCAGGAGTTGGAAACCAACCTAACCAAGGGCAAGATGCCATCTCTATATAGCCAGGCCAGCACCTATATAGTTCCAACTACTTGGGAGGCTGAGGCAAGAGGATCGCTTGAGCCCAAGAGGATCGCTTGAGCCCAGGCTGAGGCAAGAGGATCGCTGAGGCAAGAGGATCGCTTGAGCTATGACTTCACAGGACTCTACCCAGAGAGACAAAGTGAGACTCTGTCTCAAGTAAAAAAAAAAAAAAGTCAATATTAATGTATATCTTTATAGTTACAACGTATACCTACATGTTTATGTTTGGGCTTTCTCTCTCTCTTTTTTTTTTTTGAGACAGGAGCCTCAAGCTATCCCCCTGGGTAGAGTGCCATGGCATCACAGCTCATAGCAACCTCCAATTCCTGGGCTCAAGCGAGTCTCCTGCCTCTGCCTCCCAAGTAGCTGGGACCACAGGTGCCCGCCACAACGCCCGGCCATTTTTTGGTTGCAGCCA